>JARQOC010000006.1:327799388-327834897 GCA_033576535.1 Allobates femoralis
TAATGGTACCTTTACACGCCGCCACAACAGGATGGATACCAACGGCAACTTCACGTGCACGAGCACGGCCGAACGGTTACCAACGGGAACCGCACCCTCTTTACACGCCGCCACAAGGTGCGCTACGCTACGCTACATCTACAGCTAGATACATCGCCGGGTGTCGCAAGTAGCCGTCTGTAGCTCAGCGTACCAGCTTTACACACCGCCACCACAGAGTGATCTGGGAGCAACAAAGGCAGGACGTAAAACAAATAGGCGTGCCACAGACCTGTACGCCGCGCCCAAACCACAACCATTGGCCAACAGTACGGAGTTGTGATTGGGCACGACGGAAAGGGCGGATGGCCGAGACGTGCCGTACTAGTGAGCGGAGTGTGGCACGGAATAAGCGCTTGTGACATGGCGGAGCCTGGCGAATGCATCCAAATCGATGGTAATGGGTCACGCTAGAGCGGTGGCCAGTCACATATCCCGTGTGTATTAAAGTAGCGGTCCGGGGCTATGTGTGCGTAGTACAAGTGTTTGCCTTGTCACGCACGATCAGCGCTTGTGACAGCCGCGTGTGCCGATTGCACTGAGGTGCGTTTGTGTGCCACACATTAGCGTCTTACAAAAGACAGTATGTGCGTTTTCTGTCAAAAATCTGTGACAACTGTGGCGAAGTATGTGTATGTATACAGGCTGAATGGGGTTTAATATATGTGCTGACAGATGTGAATGTAGTGGAACAGCTTCCAAGGCACCAAGTCAAAGATCTGTGTGACAGTGTATTAGCAAACACCTGACAAGAATATGTCCTGCATCAATGTGCTGTGTGCAGGGGACCCTCTGCCTACAACAAAATAAAGGATCATGTACGCACAATGGCCACAAACACTGTTGGGCAAAAGACTTTCAGAAAAACATGGCTACCCACACATATTGTGTGCACAATCCCAGCCAATAGGTGGCTATGACATCCCAGGCCCCCACCCAACCCTGCATCACATTGCCCTCCTCCACCAAGTAATCAGGCTCACACAGATTATGTTGGATCCAACAGAAAAAGGTTTAATATATTGCATGAATCTTGACCTTGTCTTGTGCAAACAAAATATACATAAAGTAAAAACATTGTAGAATTCAAGAGCAGGTGACATTAATCAGCCAAATTCAATGGATAAGCAAATCACCACACATTGCAAACTGTGCATGGAAAAAATACCAAAATAACCTAAACTAACTAACTAACTAACTACATAATGAAAACTCATGCACATAATGAAAACAAAGATAATGGAAAAGGTCAACCAAACATTAAAGGGGTGCAGCTAACCTGCTGTCACCTCCATTGAAAACACAAAAAGCAACTCCCAGAGCCAGCCATTATATGGCCTGGTCCTGCCAGCTCACTGCACCAGACCCATTGAAGTAGGAGCAGTAAGCTTCTCTACTGTCCCTGGCCTCCTGCCGAGTGCGGCCATGGCTCTGCGGCTGGAGTGGCACAATCACATGGGCCTCATCACGCCAAGACCCTGGACGGAGCTCCCCTCTTGTAGCGTCGGCATTATCTACATAACCTCCTGGCGTGTATGATGCTCTATCCCTACGACGCAGGAAGTTGTGCAGCACACAGCAGGCCACCACTACCGCGTCAATAGACTCCGGTTTCATATGTATAGGTGTATGAAAAATCCGGAATCTATTCGCCATTATCCCAAACGCATTTTCAACTACACGGCGGGCCCGGGATAGCCGGTAGTTGAAAATGCGTCTCTCAGAAGTAAGGGCCCTCTGGGGATATGGCCGCAGTAGGTGTTCCTGAAGTGGGAATGCTTCATCCGCCACAAACGCAAAGTTGAGATGTTCGGTCGTGTGCTCATTTGAGGGTAAGTTTAGCCCACCATTCCCTAGTAGTGTTGCCAAGGAGCTTAGGGCAAACACCCCCCCATCTGAGTTGCGACCGGGCATTCCAACATCCACGTAGAGGAACTCATAGTTGGCATCTACTACAGCCATGAGGATTATACTACAATACCCTTTGTAATTGTAATACAAAGAGCCAGAGTGGGCAGGTTTGGTAATCCTCACGTGCTTACCATCCAATGCCCCGCCACAGTTGGGGAAGTTCCACCGGGTTTCAAACCCTCGGGCCACTTCCAGCCATTCTGCGGCGGTTAAAGGCATTTTCATGTAGGCTGGCTGCAGAGCTCTCCAGATGGCCCAACACGTTTCAGGGATCAGGCGGCTCAGCAGGGGCAGGGAGACACGTGACACGTATGTGAGGGATGTCATGGACTGCCCTGTAGCCAGGAACCGCAAAGTGATCGCCAACCGCTCAGCAGCTGATACTGATGGGCGCATTATAGTGTCCTGACGCGCTATCATTGGCCCTACACGCTCCAATAGGAAGGTGAAACAGTCCTCGGGCATACGGAGATAGTTTCGGTAATCATCAGGACAGTTAAGCTCCAGCTCCCGCAACAGCTGCATGTGGCCCCGGGTTTCCCGCCTCAGAAGCCAATCACGGGTCCACATCCGCCGCTGTCTGCGCCTCATCAACCTTTCATACCGATCCTGATACCACATTTGCTCTTCCACCAACGCAAGAGCCACGATAACATTGCGGTCATGGATATTCTGCATCCTCAATATCAGCACCTGTAGATGAGAAAGCACAACATGAGTACATAGACCAAAATGTGTGCAAGTCAGCATCTTGAGCAAGCCACACCTCTTTTCCATTACACACTATAGCCAAGAGGATGGGATCTCTCGTGTGGGCCCAAAACACAACCCTGAAGCAAGGACGCCAAACACACAGTAGTCACCCCAAACAACATGGCACACGGCGATTGAGAGTGGCCTCCTCTACATCAACGTCAATGGGAGCTCCCAAAATTCACACATCTGCACCTAGGTGAGTTAGAAAGGGACATGTGTCACCAATAATGTTGGTCAAACAGGTCCCATAATCCATTACACAGCCCATAATGTCAATTGATTACAGTAAAAATGAGAAGAATAACGAATGTGACGTACCCCGATATGGAAGGTTGAGGAAGGCTACATGAACCAAACAACATTGCACATGACTGCGGATGGTTACCCATGGTGTAATTGGTTTTAGAAGGTGTCATTTTAAATACACATGTATGCCATGTCTGGCGCCCAACACCTCAAAGCCCTGTGTCATCCCATTCCTGTTGAACACAGTCTCCATTGGCCACAACCAGTATGCAGAAATCGATCCAGTCGACATGAGTGACACAGTTCCGTCTACAGTCATGCATCCATTCTCCTGTATGTTGTCTGCAAACAAACACAGCAATGTATCTCAACAAAAGTGTCAAGGCCCACACAAAATGCCGTATCCTAACCCACACACTACACTATATCTCGTCCCCAAAAAATACAAACCCCTATATCGGCCGCTACACCAGTCTCCGGCGCTCTCCAAGAACATCAACATATGCACCCCACCCTGCGCTAATTCCATGTGTGTCCACAAAAACTTACCTAATGGGTCTGGCCAGCAAGCGTAATGTTTGGCGGGATGGGCAACTTTTAAAGGGCCGCCAACCTATCACGATTCAGCAATCTCCACCAATTAGCGGAAGGCAAATCCGCACCCAGGTGCCCCATCAGGATGTGCATAATTGTGTCCGCTGTGATTGGTGTCCCGGACTATAAAGGCAGGTCAATGGCCACTGCTCCGTGTCCAGACGTCGATGTGCATTGAGCTACTAGTGTCCTGTTTGACTTCTGTTGCTCTGACGGTAAGCCTCTTTAGCGGTTTGTAAGAAAATGTAATGAACGCAGCTGGTTCTGGCACAGGCAGCTTAGGCGATGTGTGTATGGCCATGTTTGAAGCGGCATGCAAATATTGAACACGTAATATTAAATATGTGTACCTTATTCTGTGTCGCCCAGTAGCCAGGTAGTGCCTCTACTTATATAGTGTAAGTATGTATTGCACCTTCTGCTTTTTGGCAATGGTAAAAGAGCACGGTGTTATTTCTTTGGCTGGTACTTCACATCAACATTTCAGGGGTGGTAGAATTGTGGCGGACATTCCAGGGATGTTGGGTACATGTGTTAAAATGGTAATTCCACGTCTGGAGGAACACCTACATGATCATCTGGGTGCACATTACATGTAGTATGTGCAGTGTTCGCACACACCCAGCCCGCCTTTCTCATATAGTGACCCCTTACCATTGTCGACACTGGCCAGGTACTAGTTAGCACACAACGTGTTAGGTCACATGTTGCCCTCTACAGGTATGTACGCACACACCGTGTCAAGGTGTGTTGCAATAGGTACATTGGGGACTGAAATCATGTTTGAAACATCTGTAGGTGGACACCGATATCCGGGGCTTGATATTGGCAGCATACATGTGTTTGAGTTAGTAGCGGTCTGAGATTGAGAAAAAGGCACACTCATGCCCAGTTTCACTCCACAAAATAGCTGCATAGATGATCACTGTAGAAAGTTAATGATTATGTGTATGATTGTGGCAAGTTTTGAAATGTCGGTATGCCTTGTGTTGTGACTGTGTTTTTTTTGTGTATTTTGTCATCGGCAGATGCCGACGGGTACTGTGGAATTGGAATCCCAGCTTCTCACGGAGTATCAGCGGCACGAATGTTTGTGGCGCAGCTCGCTGCCCGAATATAAAAATCGGGCAGCGAGGGCCGAGGCCTACAGGAGTCTTGTGGCTCTGGCAAATCGCTTGGAGCCAAGGGTAGGCAAGACGTGGGACCAGCATATGGTGGCACTTAAGATCAAAAACATGAGGTCGGTGTTCATGCGGGCTCACATTCTGTACCAGCGTCGTCGCTCAGGGGCTGGAGCTGAGGAGGTACCATCACCTACCCTATGGTACTATCCCCTCTTCACCTTCATCCTGGGCGAGGTTCGCCCGCATCGAACGACCACCAACTGCCCCGTTGCTGCGTCCCATGTAGGCCCGGCTGCATCACCATCTGCGCCACAGGAGGTGGGTAATTGTGTGACAGTGGTGGGCCACAATGTTTCCTTCACATGTGTGCTTCGATAAATCCTTCACACCAAATGTGTTGGCATATTTACCTCCTTGCTGCGGCACACCTTGGGGTGTCAATCTATCTGCCCTCCTTCCATGACTTGCCAGACTTTTCTATTCTATGCTTCCAGCCGTATTGCAATGTTGCTTCTTCCACAACATCTTGGTATGTTTAGGTTAGTTATTTAAGGGTTTCAAGATAGCAGGTGGTTTGTTCTCAAACAGCCACATAGTACCATGTAGTAAATGGTGCTGGCTCACATGTGTGTTGGCTTTGTTGCCAGTGGGTTAAAGGTAATTGAGTGAGGGGTGGATTCTCACCATAAAGGAGTCCTAATGGGAAGGTGGCCAATATGTGTCATTGGCCAGCACAGCCCCCAGTATCAAGGTGTTGTGGTGACATGTCCTAATATTGGATTACGGCTACGTGACAAACAACTAATTATGTATTTAGCTGAGCTCCTGGAATGGTCGAGGTGAGTGTACAGGAGAACCACTGGTGTTGGGGTCTTGAACCTTATTTGCTTTACTGTGTTATTCATCATGTTCCATTCTGGTAGTTGGCCTTGGTGTGTGTGGGAGTGGTATCTAGAGTCCTGTTGTGAATGTATACAGTTGATAGTGCCTCCACTAATGGTTTGTTTTTTTTTTCCCCACCCACAGGCCCCAGAAGAGGACGGCTCCATTGCCGAGGATTCTGTTGCTGATGATGCTCAGCCCATGACATCTGGGGCTGAGCAGGAGGGCGGGGCGAGTGATGTGGGTCCAGGCCCAGGTCCCAGCTCCGGGATCCGTCGCCGCCGACGTCCGGCACCACCAGAGACGGAGCTGGCGACCTGGGCCCGACGCGTGCTGTTGGATGAACAGCGGACCCACATCGACAGCGACGCCCTCTACATGAGCAACAGAATGCGAGGGATGGAGCCGCTCCAGAAAAAGATCCTTCTGAGGGTCTTCCACAATGCCGCTGATGCTGCCGATGATGGGGCCCTTCAATGGGGCTGCCACGTCCCCCCCCCCATGCAACACACCTTGTGGCCCCTTTCACCAGCTGCCCCATCTCGGCCCGTGAGAAGACCGGCCCCGCCACAGTCACCCCATCCCCCCTCAACACATCGTCGTTCAACCAGACGTTCTGGGGCAGGTCGGGGCTGCCCTCAGAGGAGGGGGGATGCGGCATTGTCAGAGCCGACAGAAGAGGAGTAATTTGGACACTAGTAGCCAATGCACAGAATTGGCAGTCTGGACTTTATAATTTCAGGAATCGCCTTTTATATGTATATTTTGTGGAATGAGTTTTGGCCAAAATTTGTGGTTTTTTATATTTTTTTTCCACAAAAATTATATTCTTTGTAATTTATTTTTAATTCCAGGCTGGATTAAAATTTGTTTATTAACACAATTGTGTATTCATTTAAGAATAAGGATTGTGGGGGTTTTTGGGGTGAATGTAATTGTGGCCAATAATAGGTTTCCCCAAGCCACACAATATGGGCCAGTGCTCGCTCAGCAGGATCACCATCGGTTCATTTGGAATGTCTTAGCACATTCCCAAAGGGATGTTGTGATGTGCCTCACATAGTTAGGTTATGGTGAGGTTTGGTCACCAAATATTAGTAAGGTCACATGAAGGAGCGTATAACAAAGTTAGAACAGCATTGTATTGTAAACATACATGTGTCACAGACATTTGCCATCATACAAGGAATGCTTAGGCCAGATGGGGCTAGCCAGTCCACACTTGTGATGGTCCCAATGTGGGACAGTATAGGGATTGTAGGCCAGATGGGGCTAGGCAGTCCACACTTGTGATGGTCCCAATGTGGGACAGTATAGGGATTGTAGGGCAGATTGGCCTAGGCAGTCCACACTTGTGATGGTCCCAATGTGGGACACTATAAGAAAAGAGCCCAACGGGGGCAAAAAAAAAAAAAACAATATTTTCACTTTTGCAAGGCAACAAGCCAACGTGTGAAAATTTTAGGGTCCAACAAGGACAACTGTTTGTGGGGCCATGTTTGGCCAGGATACAATGCATCCCTCAAATTCATGGGTGTGATCCATGGTGTGGGTGTAGGTCCGCCAGCATTTGAGCCAGGCGGCCAAGGTCCTGCAGGCCACGCTGTAGAGCCGTGGTCAAACGGGCCACAAATGCCTGATGGGCCTGGATGAATTCCTCCATGGTAGGGGCACCTGTATTGGGAGTAAACACAAACTTTAGTACACAGTCGTCACTGCTGATGGTTAGTCATGACTGGCCACAACCATCCACTTACCCTGTTCCTCCAAATCCAGTTCACCATCAGACGGGGAGGGAGATGGGGTCAAGCTCCATCCATATGAGCCCGCACGTTCACCATCTGGAAAAAGGGTGAACCAACATGGTTTACTTTGTTTACATAAATTGTTTTGGCCCAGATGAAATTTAAGCAACAGTGTGCAGGGTGTCTGTGGCAACATAACCCACTTACCACCATAGTCACTGTGTGGGGACATGGTCACCCCAGGACTCGCCACTGAGCTGGAGACAGTGGGAGGTGGTGTTACTCCCGGGCTGGGGCTCCGTGGCCACATTATGTGGTTCAGGGGTAACAGTGGTCCTGGGCTACGGGGCAAAGACTCCTCTGGGCCGCCAGGTACTTGCTGCTCCTCGCCCTCCTGTGGGGAGTTGATGTGTTCCTCCAGCAGCCAGGCAGATGGGGACAGCTGGTCACACTCCAGCGGGCTGCCAGGTGCGGACTGGTCCTCCACGTCCTCTGTCCCGGTGGGTGACGGGACGTCTGGCTCCTGAGGCCCGGGGGAAGGTGTTGACCCTGGGGACAAGGGTGCCACTTGAGCCTGATGTGGTGGGGTTCTTGATGGGCCACCTGGGGGTGGGGCATGGGGCCCTTCTTCTGATGAGGATTCAGCATCTAGTTTGAAATTTGAACATAAAAGACGTAATAAGATCATGCCTACACATTGTTGTCCTACAAAGAGCTTGTGTGGCTATGTATTTGACGGCTAAGCCTGGGGTCACACACACACAGATATGTGGCCAGATATTGTTGACAGATCTCTGGTTGCAGTGAAAGCATGGACACATTGTTCCATTTTGAGGCTGTCTCCAAATGTCAACATGTGACCATGATTTGACTGCAAACAGAGATCTGCAAACAATATGTGGGCAGATATCTGTGTGTGTGACCCCAGCCTTACTTAGCATCAACCAGGTGATGCTGGATGCATACACTCATGTTGTATGCATGGACTGTGCGTGTGAGACATTTTTAGGCCTGACTGGATGAGCACAACACTGTGAAGATGTGTTTGATTGTGTAGGCCACACTGTCCCTTGTCATATGTTTCCATCATTTTTTGTGTATTGTGGGACATGCACATGTGGCGGTGTGTGTTTTGGGGCAACAATTACTCACCACGCAGCCTGGCAATCCTGGCACGGATGTCCAGTATGCGACCTGGGCACTTATGCTTCAAGTCAGCGATCTTTTTTTGGATCGCTTTGACTGTCCTCTGTACCCCCAGTTGGCAGAGCAGGGCCCGCTGGATCCGCCGCACGGTGCACCGATTGCGCAGCCTGGGGTGGCGGTGGTGATGGTGGCCCCAATAGTCCCGACGGTCGCACTGATCAATGAGGATGATCAGCTCCGCCATCCCCCATGTTGCGGCGCGGTGCACGGCTGCCATGACTGCTATGGTGTGTGCAGAGGCGGGGCTGGCACCTTGCAGGCAGAGTGAAAATGAAACCAACGTCATGACGTCATTACGACCGCTGTGGGGTGACGCACCTTTATAAGTAGCCCAACACGCAGTGACTCGCCCGACACACTTATGCGGCCCCTACTGCAGAAGACCCACAGTGCAGTCCGTACAACACGGCTCTGATCTGTCTACTGGGTAATCTCCTCCGATGTGCTATGGGATTGTGTGCATCTGTGTGCGCGCTGCGCGCAGTGCCAGACCCGGAACACTTCTACGGCAGCTGCTGTGCAATAAGCCAGAGCGGTACGTAACACACACTTGTGCGCTGTGTACCGCATTATTCGTTATCATGTTGATAGGATGTGCACACTGTATGTAGATCATGGGCCATTTATGATTTTACGTTCAAGTGTGTGTCCGCGTAATTGTACTACTATCTGATCGTGCATACGGCGCGTATGTGTAGTGCTGAAGGGACAGCTCATCCAAGATGGAGGGCTGTGAGGCAAGGGCCAATCGTAATGCAGCATCTTCCACCAATGATCGCTGAAGGGGCGCGGTATCACGGAGCATGGGTGACGCCTTAGCCACATTGCAGCTACATCGCCGGGTGTCCCGAGTTCACTTCTGTAGCTTCTTTACACGCCGATACAGTTCGCTACAATCGGCGATGTAGCCATCTGTTTATGGGCAGTGCACGGATGCAGAGGTATCTGTAGCCGGCTGTGTCGTCCCGTCTTCAGACGCCGCTACTACGGGCGATATTGGCGCGACAAGCTACTTTTGTAGCCTGTAGCGGGTTGTATCCATCCTGTTGTGGCGGCGTGTAAAGGTACCATCACAGTACAAAGTATGCAGTACATACATATGCAGTATCATTTTGTAGTGATCAGACGCAGGGGCGCCACAAGATCTTATAGTGCTTAAAGCTTAGACCAAATCAAATTGAGAAAATGGTGAAAGTCTTTTAAGCTGTCAAATGAGCCGCCCCACATCCTAAATATGTCATCAATATATCTTTGTCATAGAAAGACATGGTCATTGAATAAATATTATTATTGGGACCATTTGGGCCTAAAAAATGTTTAGTCTTACAAATTCTGTCATAGTGAACCATGTCTAGATTCCTGTTTCCAATAATGAATATCACCATCTGTGAACTCTACACAATCGACCTATTAAAAAAAAATGAGCAAAAATGCCAGCACCAACCAGAAAATAGCTTGCAATAAAAAACATGCAAATGCACATATTCCTTCCAAACTGTATAATATTATAACATTGAGATATGTGCAAAATATTAATCAATGCTTTGAGCCACCCTGCCACATCATGGCAATCTTTTCAAGGTGGTCCTACTTTTTATATTTTTATTTTAGTTTTACCATACGGCTTCCAACATACATATAAAGAAAACCATAAAAAGCAGAATTTACTTGGTACATCTCAGAGACCTGCTCCCATGGTGCCAGACTGGTGCAAGTGAATTAAGGCAACTCAGGCCCCTGCACAAAACATCACATATGACTAGGCTTCTCAGAGCTAACCCTCACCAAACCAGGCCAGCACTCATGAATAAAGGCGGTGCAGGCCCAAACGAATGGAGCTTGAAATAAACTGAGCCATAGGGCAGGATAAGATAAGTGAATGTGAACAGTTACCAAGAATTGCCATCAACGCACAGATGGAATAACAACCCAAAACTGGTATGCAGGGAAAAGAGAGGGTCAGCTTCAAACCAATAACAAAAATCAGCATTAAAGTCACCACCACCAGAAATGAGCTTGCAATAAAAACTTTGCAAATGCATATATTCCTTCCAAATAGTATGATATTATAAAATTGAGATATTTGGCTAAATATTGATCAATCTTTTTAGCCACCCTGCCATATCAAGGCAATCTCATTAGGGTGGTCCTACTCTATATATTTTTATTTTAGTTGTGCCATATGGCTCAATAGACCTATTACTTAGAAGCAATAAAGATTTTCTCTAAAATGTTACTTTGTTATATGACTTCATTATAACAATGTTCAAGTTATTACAATAAGCTAGGAGTATCTTTAAACTTTCAGTCACAAAATTAATAGGAATGTTTTCTCTACAGAATAAGAAATGGAGCAGCTCTGTATTTCTGAATGATGTATGGGATAATAGCTTATAGAAGATTCCATTACACAGTTTTCCCACTTGTAGTCTAATTTTGTAGCCCATGGCACAAAGGATTCAAGGTCCAAATAATTTTCAAACACTTGAAATTATATGAATTGCAAAGAAAAATAAACAATGGATCAATATGAATGTGACTTACACAAGACTGTATGTACAGTACCTCTATATATTCATTTGACTTTCTAGTTTTAAAAATTGTAGAACACATGGACTAAGCTCTCTGTGCTTTATCTTTTTATCACTGTGTAATATTTTGATGATTTTTGACTTTTGGTGCTACCATGTGACAAAGACTGGTCAAAAAAACAAAACAATACCACAAGACAAATAAAAAAGAAAATTGAATTTTGGACTTTACAAATGAAGAACTAGGACATAGAGCTACCATTTTACACCAAAATTGAGCAACACTGAGAATAGCAAATCTGCCACTCCATGGCCAAACCTGCACAGGGCATGAGGAAGCAAGTGGTGGACATAGCATTTCAGAAGACACAAGAAGAAATCCTTATTAAAGGGGTATTCCCATCTCCAAAATCTTATCATAAGATGTAGTAAATATAATAATATTAGCAAATACCTCCAATTAGAAATGTAGTATAGTTAACCTGAGTAGCTATGCCGCCTACCTCATCTGCAGTAGATTAACCATTGCATGGTTATGACCACGAGCAACCAACTATCAATATATGAATGGTCGTAACCATAAATAAATAGGCTGCACATGAGGTAAACAATATAGTTAATCAGGAGAACTATACTGTATTTCTTATTTTAGGGATTTGCAAATATTATTATTATTACACCATTCTACATATTGGGTGAATATCATGGAGATGGGAATACCCCTTTAAGTATAAAGGGATTGTCCAATACTGACTTAAAGAAGAAGAAACTGGCTACACTGCTGCTGCTGATTGGCTACAGTTGTCACATATTTATCTGTGCAAAATAAAGGGTTATGAAGAATAGCGGAGATCTGGAAAGTACAAGAAGAGAAGGAGTGGTATGATGTTTCAGTATGCTTCAGCCATTTAGAAAAAGCAGACAGAGTGTATACAATTTTCCAACATCATTCCATTAAGGCCTATGGAAGTGCTTTTGGTACATGTGGCATCAGTTTTTTTAACGGATACATACCCATTATAACCTATGGGGGTGCTCACAGGTAGGCGTTTTCACATGGATGGAATCTGTGTGTCGTCTGTGTGCTATATGGTTTTAACATTGTAAAGTTTAGGAGAAGTTTTGTAAGGCTAGGGTCACACCTGCGGTATTTTTATACATCCGGATCCGTTTTTGAGCATTAAAAATGCTCAAAACCGCATCCGGATACGCAGCACATAGGCTTTAATAGAAAAAAACGGATTGCACTATTTGCAATCCGGTTACCGCATCCGGTTTTGCAGCCTGCGGTAAAAATCATGCAGGCTGCATTTTTTGGAGCAGTTGCAAAACCGGATCCGTATTTTTTACATGGGCGCCTATGGGACCGGATCCGCTACCGCAAGCTACATAAATGTACCTTGCGGTACCTGATCTGGATCCGGATCCGGTTTTCAAAATTGCAAAAACCCACATTCCAAAACCGGATGCGTTAATGCATCCAGATCCGGAATGAGGGTTGCAATTTTACTATCAAAAGATAGTATGAAAACACACGGTAAAACCGCATCCGGTAATGGATGCGGTTACCGCATTGTGCCTTTTAAGTGTGACCCTAGCCTAATTTAATTCTTTCTTTATTCCTGCTGAAAAAATGCATACGGCACGCTAAAGACACACTGGTGACCCGCTAATAGCACACTGATTGAAAACACTGTTGACACCAGTAACAGATTTCACTTATGTGTTAAATACGCACGTGTGAAGGGGTGTAGGATTGATTACGAATGCAGATAAAGTGGAAAGTCACCATAGGACTACCTTGAATTTTTTAAACTTCTCCTGATTTCCTAGATATAAACCGAGTGTTTTTTGCTCACTATAGGTACGCAAGTAGATTGTATTTCGAGCCACTTTCCTATAGAATATTGTGAATTTCCTGTAAAAATCAGGCTGCTGAACCAACTTGTCTAAAGTATATCATACAACCATCTGATTTCTCATGCAGCTGTGGATGAGGAGGGGTTAACAAGTTCCCATGAAACATCTTCAGGACACAATTCTCTTGATTTATATTCCTTTCAGGGTTTTTAAGATCTACGTTATCACATCATACTGTATAATAACAGCGCAGTAATTGTTTTGGCGGTTCCTTCCCAGCACTTAATTATGCTGCTGTCACTTGCTGGCCTCTGTCGCACGCAATAACCTTGCCGCTGTTGAATAGCCAGGCTAGACAATCAACAAAAGGGATTCAGACTGACATGACAAAAAGTGGCAAATGTGAGTCCTCCTAAGCTTTTTTGGAAATGGCCTTTGCTTTCTATTCTTTTGTCACTCCCTTCCAAGCGCAGGAAGAATATTATGTTTATTTGTGGTTGTGGTCAAAGAGCGCACTAAAAAATGACTTTTCTTAATAATACTGAAGTTCTATAATCAAAGTTTGTCCTGTCTTGTGAATACATCCCAGTTCTCTATTTCTTGAGGTGGGTGAATAGACCAGAGGCATGCTGGGCTGTCAAGATTCTGGACATCAAAGTCACCCAATCTGGGAGCAGACTGGGCCGTTTCCATACAATTGACGATTGCTTTGTAACCTTATCACCGGATGAGGCTGCTGGGCATCCTCCAGGTGACATGCTTTAGGGTGATTACTTGGCTATTTAGCTGGCTGGCACTGGTCAGATCACTGCCAGTTGTAGCTTTAAGCTCGGTGGTGTCTGCATACCTTGTTCCTGTGCTCAGTCTTTCATCTGTTGTTGCCCAACCTCTGACCTTGTTTCTAATCTCCCATTTGTCCAGCCCCTTTGTCTTGATCTGCTACTTCCCTGCAATAGGGCCTACACCTTTCTCTTACCCTTTTTGGTTATTACAAGTTCTCCTGGTATCTGATCCTCGACCTCTTGAGCACCCAGCCTTATAGCTAGCCCTTAAGTAGCGGCTATCGTCATATTACAACTGGCAATTCCTTTTTTATTTCCAGCATGGATCCAGTTCCCATGCTTTGTGATCAGGTGACGAATCCAATACAAATAATTCAAGAGCTGACTATCGAATATCAGAATCTTACATCATTGCAATTTCAGTTGCAGGGACAGGTATCTAGTTTGAAGATATTGAAGATCCCTAAAGCTGATGTGATATATTGAAGATCCCTAAATCTTTCTGCAGTTGGACTCTTCTACACCTGAAACAGCCCTTCCTGAAAAATTATCATGTGGAAAAAAAGCCAATTTAGTTTGATCAGGGGGAGCTGTAAATTATTTTTTACCCTATGCCCATGGTCTTCAGGGGATGAATTCCAGCACCTAGGAGTAATTATATCTATCCTGAAGGGTTCTCTCAGATCTAACTATTTCTTTAGTTCCCCAGGCCCCATAATAGTTTTTTGTAAATACTTTTTTCTATGCATTTGGTGTAATTTATGACAAACCTGACTGAATACAGGTCTCTGAGGGAAAAATCATGAACCTGACACAGGGGAGTTGCACTGCTGAGGATTATTGCAGCGAATTCCGGCAATGGTTTTCTGACGTTCAGTGGAGTAATGAAGCCCTCAGGTGTCAATTCCATAGGGGCCTATCTGAATCCCTTAAGTCCTCTGTGCTCCCCCTAGTTCCTTGGTGGAGTCTATGGCCCAGGCCATTAATGGGTTGCAGAACCCAGGAACAACATCGTGAGCAGCAGAGTGTTTCATATTCCACTAGAGCATGTCTATTTACCTGAGTAGAGCCAATGAAAGTTGGAGCCGCCAGCGATTGTGCTGTGGACAAGAGACATTGCCATTTAGGACTCTGTCTCTACTGTGAGCGCACTGAACTTCAGAATAGCTCTGTATTACAAAAATGATCAGACATAGCATTATTGAGGAGCCCTGAGCAGCCAAGTAAAATAATGAAAAAGTGAAAAAACAGTTTTTTAAAATTAAGAAAACATAAAAGTTCAAATCACCCCTTTTTTGCCCTATTGAAAATAAAACAATTAAAATAAAAAAAAACACATATTTGATATCACCAAGATCAGAAATGCAAAATATATATATATATATATGAAAATATAAAATTATTCTGATCGGTAAACTGCACAACTGAAAAAAAAAATAAAAACGCCTCAATTACAGTATACATTTTTGGTTGACACAATGTTGTTCCCCTGCGGAGTGGCGGCCATGGTAAGTTAAGCTGGGATGTATAGGCAGGACACTTCGCACAAACACCCAACACTTCCCCCGAATCCCTAGTCCTAGTTACTCTATGTAAGACAGTGAATAGGAGGGGAACTGAGTGAAGGGTGGAAAGAGAGAAAATCCCGGGGAAAGTTTTGGTTGACGTTCCTGACATGTGTAAGGGGAGATGGAACAAAACCCCTAAGCCGAGACACCCCGTTCAGACCCGGTGGCCTGTGCCAACATATGGCTGGTCCAGGTCCCAGGCAGTCTCCCGTGGGAAGGAAGAAGGGGTCCACAGTGTAGTCAAGAACAACGGGGACATGGGGGACTGGGCCAAAGCAAGGGTGCCGGTCTTGTAGATGCGGCAGAATGCTTTATGCCCCAACTGTGAATTAACTGGCGTGGAGAAGAGACTTCATGCCCAGATCCTACCCTTCAGTGCAGCAAAGGAAAGGCAGTCAGATAGGGTCAGGAAGACAGACTGAGATCTCCCGGGAAAAGACCCGCGACCGCTGGCCCAGAGCTAGCCTGTGGAACAGAGAGAGTGAGGGCCAGAAAGGAACAAGAAAGGAGGTGTAGTAGCCAAAAGGTCCCAGCTGCAAGCGTGTATGAAGCAACCTTGAACTGTTTCTACCCTTTAACCTGTTGCACATACGAGTAAAGAGCCCGGTCAAGCTTGATGCTGATTGTCTGAGACTGTCATTTCTGTGTCCGCGACAAGGCTTGCATGCAGAGCTGTACACTGACTGTCCAAGCCACAAGAGGGATCGTCTGGAGGAGACGGCATGCGGTGTCTGAATACGGCTCCTTTACACTGGCCCTGGGGAACCAAGCCCTACCCATAGATGGCTCAACATCCCGAACTGCCGAACATTATCACCCCCAGAGGCCCTGACGGCAACGGTAGCTTATACTGGCCACAAAACTATGGGTGGCGTCACTACAAACTTTACTTTCCCCTTTTTCCTATACCCTTTTTATTGCCGCACCTGGGCATACAGAGTCAGGTCACGTCACCGTGACATCCCACTAAAGACTGAAAAGAGGGCCCGGTTCCGAGTGCCCCATGCCCCAGGGTGCAACAAGGGTTTGGCATTATGAACAGGATTACCAACCCGGTAAAATCGGGTCTTGTGCACCTAGAACTGTTTGTGGACTTTATTTTTCAGCCTTTGTAATGGCGGCCCAAAAAGACTAATGCCATGTGCTGGCAGAGGGGCATGCCAAGGCCCCTCATCGTGGGCCAGGTCAGCGCACAGCGGAAAACCGAGCTCCCACCCCTGTCATTCTTTGAGTGGAGTGGTCAGGGCAGAGTGGAGTGGTCAGGGGCAGAGTGCAGTGGTCAGGGGCAAAGTGCAGTGGTCAGGGGCCCGATGCAATAGCATCGGGAGCGGGAGAAATCAATTGTGTGTATACAGGCGGGTCAGTGGGTAGCAGAGTATACAGGGGGCTCTGTGGGTAGCAGAGTATACAGGCGGGTCTGTGGGTAGCAGAGTATACAGGCGGGTCTGTGGGTAGCAGAGTATACAGGCGGCTCTGTGGGTAGAGGCGGCTCTGTGGGTAGCAGAGTATACAGGCGGCTCTGTGGGTAGCAGATTATACAGGCGGCTCTGTGGGTAGCAGAATATACAGGCGGCTCTGTGGGTAGCAGAGTATAGAGGCGGCTCTGTCGGTAGCAGAGTATACAGGTGGCTCTGTGGGTAGCAGAGTATAGAGGCGGCTCTGTGGGTAGCAGAGTATACAGGCGGCTCTGTGGGTAGCAGAGTATACAGGCGGCTCTGTGGCTAGCAGAGTATAGAGGCGGCTCTGTGGGTAGCAGAGTATAGAGGTGGCTCTGTGGGTAGCAGAGTATAGAGGCGGCTCTGTGGGTAGCAGAGTATAGAGGCGCGGCTGTGGGTAGCAGAGTATAGAGGCGCGGCTGTGGGTAGCAGAGTATAGAGGCGGCTCTGTGGGTAGCAGAGTATGCAGGCGGCTCTGTGGGTAGCAGAGTATGCAGGCGGCTCTGTGGGTAGCAGAGTATGCAGGCGGCTCTGTGGGTAGCAGAGTATGCAGGCGGCTCTGTGGGTAGCAGAGTATAGAGGCGGCTCTGTGGGTAGAGGCGGCTCTGTGGGTAGCAGAGTATACAGGCGGCTCTGTGGGTAGCAAATTATACAGGCGGCTCTGTGGGTAGCAGAGTATACAGGCGGCTCTGTGGGTAGCAGAGTATACAGGCGGGTCTGTGGGTAGCAGAGTATGCAGGCGGCTCTGTGGGTAGCAGAGTATACAGGCGGCTCTGTGGGTAGCAGAGTATACAGGCGGCTCTGTGGGTAGCAGAGTATAGAGGCGGCTCTGTGGGTAGCAGAGTATGCAGGCGGCTCTGTGGGTAGCATAGTATACAGGCGGCTCTGTGGGTAGCAGAATATGCAGGTGGCTCTGTGGGTAGCAGATTATGCAGGCGGGTCTGTGGGTAGCAGATTATGCAGGCGGGTCTGTGTGTAGCAGATTATGCAAGCGGCTCTGTGGGTAGCAGAGTATGCAGGCGGCTCTGTGGGTAGCAGAGTATGCAGGCGGCTCTGTGGGTAGCAGAGTATAGAGGCGGGGCTTTGGGTAGCAGAGTATAGAGGCGGCTCTGTGGGTAGCAGAGTATAGAGGCGGGTTTGTGGGTAGCAGAGTATACGGGCGGCTCTGTGGGTAGCAGAGTATACAGGCGGCTCTGTGGGTAGCAGAGTATACAGGCGGCTCTGTGGGTAGCAGAGTATAGAGGCGGCTCTGTGGGTAGCAGAGTATAGAGGCGGCTCTGTGGATAGCAGAGTATGATGTGGCGGGAGGCTGGAGGGGTGAGGAGAGGTCCGGCTGGAGGGGTGAGGAGAGGTCCGGCTGGAGGGGTGAGGAGAGGTTCGGCTGGAGGGGTGAGAAGAGGTCCGGCTGGAGGGGTGAGGAGAGGTCCGGCTGGAGGGGTGAGGAGAGGTCCGGCTGGAGGGGTGAGGAGAGGTCTGGCTGGAGGGGTGAGGAGTGGTCCGGCTGGAGGGGTGAGGAGAGGTGGCGCTGGAGAGGTGAGGAGTAGTGGCGCTGGAGGGGTGAGGAGAGGTGGTGCTGGAGGGGTGAGGAGAGGTCCGCAGTACATGTATAGCAGCGGTGTAGTAGATGGCGGTACTTTACAGTAAATGTATAGCAGCGCTATGGTATATGGTGGCATATTACATTACATGTATAGCAGCGCTATAGTATATGGCGATACATTACAGCACATGTATAGCAGCACTATAGTATATGGCGGTAAATTAGAGTACATGTATAGCAGTACTATGGTATATGGCAATACTTAGCTCCCCCCCGCTCCTCCACAAAAAAAAAAAAAAAATCCTCAGTGAGGATACTCACCTCTCCGCTGGCTCGCTCCACCTCCGTGTTCTAGGTCCTTTAGGCCTTTATGAGCCGTAGTTGCCTGGGAAACGGATCAGCTGATCGGTCACATGACCGCTAACTGCCAGGGGGGCAGAATGGTGAGGGGGGGTGTAGGGGTGGCAGGATGGAGCGAGCGGGGCAGGATGGAGCAGGGGGGGGCAGGATGGAGCAGGATGGAGCCAGCAGGGCAGGATGGAGTGATCGGGGCAGGATGGAGCGAGCGGAGCAGGATGGAGTGAGCGGGACAGGATGGAGCGAGCGGGACAGGATGGAGCGGGGCAGGATAGAGCGAGCGGGGCAGGATAGATCGAGCGGGGCAGGATAGAGCGAGCGGGGCAGGATGGTGGCGGGGGCAGGATGGAGCGAGCGGGGCAGGATGGAGCAGGGGGGGCAGGATGGAGCAGGATGGAGCCAGCAGGGCAGGATGGAGTGATCGGGGCAGGATGGAGCGAGCGGAGCAGGATGGAGCGAGCGGGACAGGATGGAGCGAGCGGGACAGGATGGAGCGGGGCAGGATAGAGCGAGCGGGGCAGGATAGATCGAGCGGGGCAGGATAGAGCGAGCGGGGCAGGATGGTGGCGGAGGCAGGATGGAGCGAGCGGGGCAGGATGGTGGCGGGGGGGCAGGATAGAGCGAGTGGGGCAGGATGGAGGCGGGGGGGATGGAGTGAGAGGGGCAGGATGGAGATGGCGAGGCAGGATGGAGCCGGCAGGGGGGGGCAGAATGGAGCTAGCGGGGGGAGGGGGTAGGATGGAGTCGGCGGGGGGTGGCAGGATGGAGTCGGCGGGGAGGGCAGGATGGAGTCGGCGGGGGGGGCAGGATGGAGTCGGCGGGGGGCAGGATGGAGTCAGTGGGGGGCAGGATGGAGTCGGCGGGGGGCAGGATGGAACTGGTGTGGGGGGGCAGGATGGAGCCGGCGGGGGGGGCAGGATGGAGGCGGTGGGGGGGGCAGGATGGAGCTGGTGTGGGGGGGGGCAGGATGGAGCCGAGGGGGGAGGGGGCAGGATGGAGCCGGAGGGGCAGGATGGAGCGAGCGGGGCAGGATGGACCCGGGGGGGATGGAGCGAGCGGGGCAGGATGGAGATGGCGGGGCAGGATGGAGCCGGCAGGGGGGGCAGGATGGAGCCGGCGGGGGGGGCAGAATGGAGTCGGCTGGGGGGAAGGATGGAGTTGGGGGGGCAGGATGGATCCGAGGGGGGGGGCAGGATGGAGGCGAGGGGGGGGGCAGGTTTTAGCCGGCGGGAGGGCAGGATGGAACTGGTGTGGGGGGGCAGAATGGAGCCAGCGGGGGGGGGCAGAATGGAGCCGGCAGGGGGGGGGGGCAGAATGGAGCCGGCAGGGGGGCAGGAAGAAGTCGGGGGGGGCAGGATGGATCCGAGGGGGGGGCAGGATGGAGGCGAGGGGGGGGGCAGGTTGGAGCCGGCGAGGGGCAGGATGGAGACGGCAGGAGGGGGGCAGGATGGAGCGAGCGGGGCAGGATGGTGGTGGAGGGGCAGGATGGAGGGAGTGGGGCAGTATGGAGCCGGGGGGGAGGATGGAGCGAGGGGTGCAGGATGGAGATGTGGGGGCAGGATGGAGCCGGCAGGGGGGCAGGATGGAGTCGGCGGGGGGGGGCAGGAAGGGACTGGCGTTGGGGGGGGCAGGATGGAGGCGGTGAGGGGGGGCAGGATGGAGCCGGCGGGGGGGGGGCCGGATGGAGGTGGCAGGGGGGCAGGATGGAGGTGGCGGGGGGGGCAGGATGGAGCTGGTGTGTGGGGGGCAGGATGGAGCCGGTGGGGGGGGCAGGATGGAGCCGGCGGGGGGGGCAGTATGGAGCCGAGGGGGGGGCAGGATGGAGTCGGGGGGGGTAGGATGGTGGTGGCAGGGGGAGGGGCAGGATGGATGCGAGAATACTCACCCGTCTGCCAGCTTGCAGGACCTGTCGTTGCCTGGGAAACCGATCAGCTGATCGGTTTCCCAGGCAACCACAGGTCCTCAAGCCATTGAGCTAGAAGACGTTGATGGAGCTCTATGAGGGTTTTTTTTTTTAAGTAGCACCAAGCAGCGGGGGGGGGGGGGGGCGGAAAAGCCGCGGGGGGGCCTGAAAAGTGGCAGGGTAGCCGCGGGAGAATAGTACAGCCGCGGGGGGGCCGCAGGAGCGGGGGAGCTGGAAAAGCCGCGGGGGGCAGGAAAAGCGGCGGGAGGGCCGGAAAAGCAATGGGAGGGCTGGAAAAGCGGCGGGGGAGCCGTACAGCCGCGGTTTGGCCGCAGAAGCGGGGGTGCCGCGGGGGGGGGGGGCAGTACAGCCACGGGGGGGCTGGAGGAGCGGGGGAGCAGTACAGCCGCGGGGGGGCCGGAAAAGCCGCGGGGGGGCCGGAAAGGCCGCTGGGAGGGGGCAGGAAAAGCGGCGGGGGGGGGGGCAGGAAAAGCGGCAAGGGGGGGGCCGCATGTGTTGCGGGTGGGAGACGACCGGCAAAGGCCGGTGTCTCCCTCCCGTGATGTGTGTGTGTTGGGCAGTGTAGGGGCGGCCGTAAGTGTGACGGGGCTGGCTGAATCCCGCTCCGCTTACGGCCGCCATGTTGGTCCACCCTGGACGGGTGTAGCTTTGTGGTGACATCACTTTGGCCAGGACACAGTTACGGAAGTCGTGCCGAAAGTGACGGAAGTGACCTTAGGCTTTTATATATTAGATAGTTGTAAGGATGTTTTTGTTAGGTAACATTTAAGAATGCGCCTCCCGGATGGGAAGAAAACAACTGTGAATATGTTGCAAATGTTTTGGTTTATTGCATACAAAAATGTTTTCAGTTTGTGTGTCACGCGTACCAGGTCTTTGTGCGCGGACGTGCCAAGCTTTGCTCTGGGAGTGTGTGGCGCCCCTGCGGAGTGGTGGCCACGGTAAGTTACTGCAGCTGGGATGCATAGGCAGGACACTTTGCACAAACACCCGACACATCCCCGAATCCTTAGTCCTAGTTACTCTATGTCACGCAGGAATAGAAGAGGAACTGAGTGGAGGGTGGAGCAAGAGAAAAAGCCTGGGAAGTGGGTGGAGGAACTAGATTAAAACCTAGGCCAGGGTGCCGACACTGTAGATGCGGCAGGACGCTTTATGCCCTAACTGTGAATTAACCAGCGTGGAGAAGGGACTTCATGCCCAGATCCTACCCTGCAGTGCAGTAAAGGAAAGGCCATTAGATAGGGTCAGGGAGACAGAGAGAGAGAGTGAGGCCCGGAAAGGAACAAGAAAGGGGGTCTAGTAGCCAAAAGGTCCCAGCTGCAAGTGTGTGTGAAGCAACATGAACTGTTTGTACCCTGTAACCTGTAGCTTGATGCTGATTGTCTGATGGCCCCTTTACACGCAGCTACAGGTAACAGGTTTTCTACAGGTAACTTACTGGCTGAAGTGAAATCATGGAGACAAGGTTCTTAGTGATGGGCGAATCCTAAATTACTCGGAATCGCTTGACTCTAGCGAGTCCGAGCCCAGGACTCGCTACTCGTTGCGAGTCTAGCGAGTCCAATGTTAATGAATCGGGAAGCGAGTAATAGCGAGTAGTGTGCGATTTACAAATCACAGATGTGTCTCGGAAGCTTCAGCCTGAAGCAATCCAAGTTTTGCCATTGATTTGCATTCGACTCGTTTACTGTGCAAGTAATCGCTGGGAAACTCGCACAGATAAGAGTCCTGTCTGCTCTGTGTGCTGGCTGCCGCAGCTCCAGGGTCCTAGAGCCCGCCTGCTGCCTGATGTAGCAGAGCTGAGATTGTTCTCAGTCTGCTCATTCCCTGTGCATAGACATCTATATCTATGCACAGGGGATGTAGCAGAGAGGACATCGCGTTTTGGACTACGTCGGACGGAAGAGGATTTTTTTAATTAAAGATGGAGTCCCTAATGGCTTTTTTTTTTATTTCTAATAAAAATGTTTCTCTGTGTTGTGTTTTTTTAAAACAATTTAATAGAAATTCATGGTGGTCATGTCTAATATTGGCGTGACCGCCATAAATTTCGGGCTTAGGGCCAGCTGATAATACAAAGCTGGCCCTAACCTCTTTATTACCCAGCGTGCCACCGCCACCAGGGCCGCTGGAAGAGCGGGGTTCAGCGCCAGAGGATGTACCTGGCTAGACATAGAAATTGCGTGGAGTCCCACGCATTTTTTTAAAATTATTTCATGAAATTCATGAAATAATAAAAAAAAAAGGGCTCCCCTATATTCTTGTGTCTGGCCAGGTACAAATAGGCACCTGGGGGTTGGGGGCAGCCCGTCGCTGCCTGCTGGATCCGGCTGGTTCCAGAAATACGGCGAAGCCCATGTAATTTTTTTTCTAAAAAATCAATAAAACAATCCTTAAAAAGGGACTGCATCTTTATTAACTCCTCGCCCATGGTCCAGGGGTTAATAAAGATGCAGTCCCTTTTATTTACATTGTTTTATGGATTTGTCAGAAAAAAATTTCACGTGGGCTTCGCCGTATTTCTGGAACCAGCCGGATCCAGCAGGCAGCAACGGGCTGCCCCCAACCCCCAGGTGCCTATTTGTACCTGGCCGGACACAAGAATATAGGGGAGCCCTTTTTTTTATTATTTCATGAATTTCATGAAATAATAAAAAAAAAATGCGTTGGGCTCTGCGCAATTTCTATGTTTAGCCTGGGGGCTGGAATACGCAGCGCAGGGATGCCCAAGCTTTCTGGGCACCCCCCGCTGCTAATTGCAGCCCGCAGCCGCCCCAGAAGATGGCGCGTTCATTGAAGCGCTATCCTCTGGCGCTGAACCCCGCTCTTCCAGCGGCCCTGGTGGCGGTGGCACGCTGGGTAATAAAGGGGTTAATACCAGCTTTGTTATACAAGCTGGTATTAAGCCCGAGATTCTTAATGCCAGGCCACGTTTGACCCAGCCACTAAGAATCTCCAATAAAGGGTTAAAAAAACACAACACAGAGAAAAATTTGTATTTGAAATAAAAAAAAAGCCATTAGGGACTCCATCTTTAATTAAAAAAATCCTCTTCTGTCCGACGCAGTCCAAAACGCGATGTCCTCTCTGCTACATCCCCTGTGCATAGATATAGATGTCTATGCACAGGGAATGAGCAGACTGAGAACAATCTCAGCACTGCTACATCATCTCTGTGAGCAGGCGGGCTCTAGCACCCTGGAGCTGCGGCAGCCTGTACAGAGAAGACAGCTGGACTCGGCTCGCAAAGTAAGAGCAGTTACTTTGCGAGTTTCCCTGCTATCACTGGCACAGTAGCCGAGTCTAATGCAAGACAATGGAAATCCTAGTTTTGTCAGCGTTTGCCATTGATTTGCATTGGAGTCGTGCGAGTAAACGCTGGGAAACTCGCAGAGTGCCAAGTCCTGCGAGTCCCTTACTACTCGCCGAGTAACGAGTCCTAGCGAGTAGATTCGCCCATCCCTAAAGGTTCTATCTTGTTGCTGTGTACAAATGGAACTATGTCTCCATGATTTCACTTCAGCCAGTAAGTTACCTGTAGAAAACCTGTTACCTGTAGCTGCGTGTAAAGGGGCCATTAGACTGTCATTTCTGCATCCATGACAAGGCTTGCCTGCAGAGCTTTACACTGACTGTCCAAGCCGCAAGAGGGATCGTCTGGAGGAGATGGCACGCAGTGTCTGAATCCGGCTCCATTACACCGGTCCTGGGGAACCAAGCCCTACCCGTAGAGGGTTCAACATCCTGGCTGCCAATCATCATCAACCCCAGAGGCCCTGACAACAGCGGTGGCTTACACTGGCCACAAAACTATGGGTGGTGTGACGAACTACAAACTTTATTTTCCTATACCCCTTTTTATTGTCGCACCTGGGCATACGGAGCCAGGTCACATTGCCGCGACATCCCCTTACAGGCTGAAGAAAAGGCCCGGCAAAATAGAACAATGTGTCCATGATTTCACTGCAACCAGCAAATTGCCAATGAAATTGCTTGCAAAATTGCCGCGTGTGACGGTACCTTTAGGGTACCATTACACGTTGCAACATTGCATGCAATTTCCCTGGAAATTTGTTGCTTGCAGTAAAATCATGGACACATTGTTCCATTTGTACACGGCAACAAAATGGAACAATGTGTCCATGATTTCACTGCAATCAGCAAATTGCCAGTGAAATTGCCTAGCCAAATTGCTGTGTGTGAAGGTACCTTTAGAGTCTGATGGTCTCTCTCAGTCAACTTTCGACCCGACCTGTGCTTTGCTGCGGACGTTTTTCCTTCTATTTCAAACGTAGTCATTACTTTGGAGACAGTACCTCTTGACACGCCAAGCATTTGGGCACTTTCTGTTACAATAGCGCCTGCCATACAAGCACCTACAATTTGGTCTTTTTGAAAATCCGAAAGGTCTGCCATTGGTATTAGGTTCTCATCAATGTTCTTACAATTCGGCAAAACAAACAGTTAATTTACATGCACATATCACTTAACACAAGTAATCAACTACAAAACATTAACATATGACACGGTTTGCATGTTTATAACATGTTCGACCAGTGGATGGCAAGGTAAACAGCGGGTTTCTATGGGCTCCAGAGCTTAGCATTAAACGCTATGCGCTATAGCAGAAAATACTTGCCCCTAACAGGGGCCCCTGAGCACTGCCCCCACAGCTCACCATCGGGGGCCCCTGAGCACTGCCCCCACAGCCAGGGCCGTGTCCAGAGGGGGACTGTGGGGGTCATCTGCCCCAGGTGCAGCAGACAGGGAGGGCGCACTCAGCCTCCTCCTGCAGCGAGGTCTTTCCCTACCGCCGCATGTTGCGCCCCCTCCTCCCACAGTGGGAGCCAGCTTTCTTCTCCACTACACAGCAGCACACTGTGCTGACAGGACCTGTGATGATGTCAATGGAGGGGAGGAGTCAGGGATCACAGGATCAGCTCCTCAGTGTATGCAGGACGGTGCTGTGCTGGTTGTCATGGTGCTGCATGAGGTGAAGTTTATGTGTGGGGTCAGGAGGGATTTACAGTGTGGATGTAGCAGAGCCGAGTGTGTACAAGGTGTATGGAGTGGAGCCGAATGTGTACAATGTGTATGGAGCGGAGCTGAATGTGTACGAGGTGTATGGAGCGAAGTGAATGGGTACAAGGTCTACAGAGTGGAGCCGAGTGTGTACGAGGTGGACGGAGCAGAGTCGAGAGTGTATGAGGTGTACGGAGCAGAACCGAGTGTGTATGAGATCTACATAGCGGAGCTGAGTGTGTACGAGGTGTATGGAGCGGAGCTGTGTGTGTACAAGGTGTATGGAGCGAAGCCGTGTGTGTACGAGGTGTATGATGCGGAACCAAGACAGAATTAGATGATTATATAGTAGATAGTGTTGGTATATAGCAGTATATAGCAGTGTTGGTATGCAGCGGTGTCGGTGTGCGGCGGTGTGGGTGTGCAGCAAAGTCAATGTGCGGCAAAGTCAGTCCACCGCCCAGGGATTATGTACTGCCGCTGCCTTCTCAGCTCCCCCCGGCACCAAAGGGACAAAACCCGCCATCCCTGACAGCACCCCCTATCCCCTTATCGCTCGCTCCCACCGGCAGTGACAGCACCCTCCCCCGTCGCCCCCTTCTGTTTTCACCTGTGCCTGGCGGTTTCAGGTACCGGGTTTCACTCAGTGGAGCGGTCATGTGACAGGGCACTGTCACATGACTGCTCCATTGAGTGAAACCCAGTTAGGAAAGCGGAGACCTGGGGCTGAGTGTGACCGGGGAGCGCGCGGCGTCCTGTGCTTCACTGCGGAATGGACGTCAGATGGAGCGGGGGATTCCACAGCTCCATCCTCCTCCAAATCACATGGTACAGCGGCGGGATGTGCAGGGGCTGAGTACAATGCTGTGTCCTCACACTGCGCCAATATCACGACTGCGTCCTCACACTGCGCCGGAGGAGCGGGGGCAGGGCAGGAGGAACGGGGGGTTGTGAGGAGAGCCGCGCAGCTCATTTGCATACTGGCCAATTCCATCTGCAGCGCGCAATTTCGGCCTCAGACGGAAGTGGCCATTAGACAATTATATAATATATATATATATAATTATAATGGATAACTCAGGAATCTTTTGCGTTGAGCAAAGACACAACTGAACATACATTATAGGTGAAAAAAGTTATATTATAATACACGGTGATTAACAACAAAGTGCAGAGGAAAACTCAAAGTCCATAAACACACAGTGCAATTATGAAATGAAGCCTTAATGAATAGTCTGTTGAAAAACCTCACAGGCAAATGCAATCAGCAGAGCAGTCTATAAAGTGCATTTTACACTTGGAGATGCTGTAAAAGGAAAGTCCATGGCAAGTCCAAACAAGAAGATATTTAAGCAGACCCATATAACATATTAAATCATCCACAACCAGATGCAGACCAAATTACAAAGTCCAAAACAGTCTCATGCAATGCATCTATTTAAACATAGAAAGCAACAGAGCACTTAAAAAAGCAACCATCTTTTTTGTCAGTAAAGGCAGGTGATGCAAGAGCCGCAATAGAGGGAGTAGCACGAGCAGCCAGAAGCAGAAGGAACGCTGGCAACAGGTGTAGGTCTCTAACCTCTAAGGAGCAGCAACAGGAGATTCAAACAGGATTGGCAGGAGTAGACAGAAAACTTGAGAAACCACTAGGAGCAAGGAACCAGGGAGAATACTCTAGAAATGAATTGAGGCTGGGGTTTATAAAGGCAGAAAGACAAAAGGCACATGAAGCAAAGGACACCATCTTGGATGAGGGCGAGAAAGTCCAAAAGGTAATCAATGAATTCTAGAGGGAGGGTAATAAAAGCGCAAATAGGGTCTTATCTGTGGTACATTAGACCAAATATAGTGAAATAAAGCTCACCTTTGGAGGTTGTGAGGAGTCACAACCACTATTCAGGCTTACAACAGCTCCATCAGTCCCCAGAGATAAAGCATATAACCACCGATGCAGAAAGGTTTAACAACCGCACTGCTGGATTTGAAGAAACGTAACCTGGTAATGTTGGTTTGTCCTGAGGAAGGGTCCCTGGAGCCCTGAAACACGGTGACTAATAAACCACAGCCATAATCTTTTGATTGATGTCCTCCAAAGTTTAATGTTTCTTCAAATTTAGCAGCGCGGTCATTAACCCATTCTGCACTGGTAGTTAAATGCAAAAGGTAATCAAAATATTCGGAGTCATGAATGCACATGTATAATTTGCTTTTTGTACGTCTGGGTCATCTACGCCTCTGACTTCCTTGCACGCTATGCCATTTGAGACATCATGATGTTACTATTTGTGCTGTTTAAGCACTATTCAGCGCCTGGACTCAAATTAGTAACAACATGCACAAGAGCAGAATGGTGCACAGTGACATCAGAGGCCTGGTCGATCTAGATGTCCCTTCCCAGAGCTAAGTAGGTCAAAGTATATGCACACGAGTCTGGAAGGTAAAAAGTTGAAGCATACAACACAGTAAAATGGGCTGTAGGGCTGGCAAGACACGATAACAGTGAGGTGAGTATTATTATTATTTTCTTACTCTTTTGCCAGCCCACTAGTGTTTATCAAAATGGTGACCACAGTTGGCCGCAATATTGTTGAATTTACATGTAGAAATTTTTGGAAAATTTGAGGATAATGCATTTTTTCACCTGAATAAATTTGCTCATTTCTAGTGAAGATGCCTGATTATCAAGACGTGTGAAGACCACAGAATTATTTATGCGCAGACTCCATTCATACAATGAATCATTGGTCAAGTAGTCAGCTGGTAAGCATTTGCATACACAATTATTTTTGGTTTTTATTTATATTTTATTTCATTTAATTAATAAAACTAGCAAGAAACCACCAGAATTGACAATGTACAGTACAGTATTACTGGATCTAGCCTCGGTCCTGTAATTCACTTTAGTGCTTGAGGAATTTGGTTTCTGGTGCTCAAATATTTTTCCAGAAATGTCAGGTACACATGATTCCTTTCCGAACCAGCGATTAGTTATTAGCAAGTACCTGGATACTTAGCTTCAATGACTTACAAAAAAGGATTGTTAAGTATTTTAGTTAAGGGCCTGTCACACACAACTATACCGGTAACAATATTGTTGCAATGTTATCGGTTTGGTGACGTTGCAGCGATGTCTAAACGACATCATTGCGTGTGACACACATCAACGATCAACGACTCATCGTTGATTGCAGATTTATGAACCAGTTCATAAATATATCGTTGGTCGCTTGCTGAATGCGCAGCATCACTGCGTGCAACAGTGGGAGACCAACGATCAGCGAGCTTCCATTGCCACACAGCAAGCACTGGGAGCTGGTATCCAAAGTAAACTGCGGGTAACTAAGCGCCGCACCGCACTTATTTACCCACTGTTTACCTTGGATACCAGCATGCTCGCTGGTCCGGATCGCTGGTGAGTCTGCCTCTGTGACAGCTCACCAGAGATCAGCCTTCAATGTTCCAGCGATTCCCATCGTTGGTGGGATCGCTGGGACATTGAAGCATGTAACCCGGCCTTTAGTCATTCGCTGCAAGTACCTTGATCAATTATTCCTATTCCTATTTCATCCATTCAGTTATGTCCGACTATTGGATACCATGTGAACCATTTTCCTCCAAGCTTCTCTGTTTGTTACAGCATCATTCAGTTCTCTGATGTTCATTCCTGTGTCTGCCATGATGGTGTCCAGCCAACGGGTCTGGGTCTTCCATGAACTTTACTGCTAATTATATCACAAGCCATATGATACAAAGAGACCAAAAATTATTTTGCACATTCAAAATTATCCAAATTCATGGTTGCATTTGCCCACCATATTAATTAAGGAGGTTCCAGTGGGCCCAGGCTCTGAAAAAATAATGGACCCCAAGGGCCCAGCAGAATACAGCTTGGTTTAGTCACAAATAACCTATTTTACATTTAATATGTTATTTCCTGCAGTGCAATCTTGTGATGAAGTTGCAATTAGACATGAAAGAAAGGCCAAAGAGCCCTATAAGGTCGAATAAGCCCATGACGAGCTGGAGGGGACTGGAGGGCTGAAAGGGTTAATAGGTGTAGGATTACAGGGCACAAACCTGGCCTTAAGGGGATTGGTTGAAAAGGGGAACAGTGGGGATTGGAGGAAAGGATTGGGGGGGGGACGGGCTGTGATAGGGTATATAGAGGGGGCAGGGTTTGGGTACCTCCTCTTTGCTGGACGTGCCAGATCCTGGTGTGTGCTGCAGCTCCTGCTCTGCGATGGCCGACCTGGCTGCATTATTGGAGATGGTGCGAGGGGCCTCTGAGGTCCTTGGAGTGGATGTCCTGCGGGAGCAGCTGGCAGCTATGTTTGCTCCCCGCCCGGCGGTGCCTATTCCTGCACCCGGGCCTGAACTGCTCGCTCGGCGGTCACGGCCGCCAGAGCGCTACTCCCCTGTGGGGGAGAGGAGACGATCTAGGAGCCCCCTTGGGGACCCTCTGGGACTGGGGAGCCGTCCGATGCCTCCTGGGCTCTCCCCAAGCACCGGGAGGAATCCACGCCGTGGAACCCACGAACCGGAAGTGGGCGGAGCTACACGGAGATCTACTTCCGGTTTGCGGTCTGCAAGGCCCCGGACCCGTTCTACGGCAGCCCCCGGTGACGTGCGGGCCGGGGGAGGTGCCCAGCTTGAGGGGAATATGGAGGATACTCCCTGCAGACCGCAGGGGAGCAGCAAGGGACGGGATCGGCTGCAGACAGGACGGATCACTGGAGGAATGGAGGACGGCAGCCTGGGAGGAGAGGATGTGAGCTCCTGCAGTCGGCAGGGGCATAGTCTGCGCACCTTGGTGACGGTTCCCTCCAGTGGGGATCGTGCTGGAGGGCGTACCCGGCAGGCAATGGACACTGTACGGCCTTCCTGCAGTCGGCAGGGAGGGAGACCAGTGGGGATATCTGAGGAGCCAGCAAGGTCCAGTGGCAGCAAGGCGCCACGCCGGAAGAAGAGGAAGCGAACCAGCAGGGCACGACGTGCGGATCAGGGTGCGGTGACCGTGGGGGTTGACGGCCGTCAGGAGCTGGCTGTCCCTCTGCTGGTCTCCCCTGAGGCTGCCAGCAGCGCTACGGATTCCGAAGAGGAAGGACAACTGTCGGCTGCGTCCGGAGAGGAGGAGAGTCGACAAGAACCGCGGGATACGGCTGTTCCGCGACCGTCTCAGAGGCAGCCGGGTGAGAGAGATCGTCTAATGCATTGAATGTTGCGGGTTGTGGGGGCACGTTGGCAGTGGTGGGGCCGAGTGATCGGGTTGTGGGTCCGAGTGGGCAATTAGCCGGGTTACCTGGGCCGGAGTTTTGGGGGCAGTTGTTAGGTGTGTTAAAAGGGTGGGTAGCAGAGGGTTCGGCAGCGTCCGGATCGGGGACTCCGGCGGGAGCTTGGGTGGGCCCCACTGGGGTGGCACAGCCGGTGGTGGCGACACGGGAGGACAGGGCGGTGGCGGCTGGGGTCGCAGCTGCGGTGGCAGTGTCACAGGTAGCGGAGGTGGCGGCCGAGTCGGATGGGGCGGTAGACAAGGAAAAGGAGAAGGAAGAGGAGTTAGTGCGGTTGGACGATAGGGCGCGGAGCGAAGTGTATGTGTGCTTCGAAAGTCCGCTTGGGACCCATTTGAAGAAGGAGGTGAGGGAAAAAATCTGGAAAGGGGAGTACGTGGAAATATTTTCCCTGCTTCCGTTAGAAAAGTTTAATTTAGATAAAATTAAGCCGAGCGACTCCATAAAGGAAAAAGAGTATGAGGAAAAGAGGCGATATAGATTGATCCCCAGGACCTTTACTAATTGGCTACAAGCCTTTGCCATTCTGGCTAGTGTCATTGGGGAAAAGGAGCCGGAGCATTGCTCCGCTCTTTTCGGTTATATGGACTCGATAGGGGAGGCGTACAGAGTGTATGGAGGCTTGGGATGGTTAAGATATGATGAGCAGTTCCGGCAACGGAAAGCTCTGCGGGCTGGAATCAGGTGGGATCACAAGGATATTTCCTTGTGGATGTGGCTCATGACGGCTCCGGCTCAGCCCTTTCGTGGGGGCGCCGGGAGCCCGGGCACAAGCGGTGGGTCCTCGGCGGGACAAAGGAAGGGGGCTTGTTGGCAGTATAATGAGGGGCACTGCATGTTTGGGGCGTCATGCCGGTTCAAGCACGAGTGCTCCGGCTGTGGAGGTAACCACCCTTCTGCCAGGTGTTTTAAAAAAGGAAAGGGGAAGGCAGGTGAGGGTGCTGGAAAGAGGGAGGACGCCAGTGAAGGTAGAGGCGATGCTTCCCTATTTAAATAGATACCCGGATGTACAGGCAGCAGAGTTGTTGCGGCGAGGTTTTGCTGATGGCTTTAGGATCCCGTTTGATCCTGATGCTCCCGTTTTTCGCCCGGGTAATTTGAGGTCCGCTAAGGAGCATCCGGAGGTCGTGAAAGAAAAGCTATTCAAGGAGGTGGAATTAGGTAGGATGGCGGGTCCGTTCAAGGACCCTCCACTTCCTAATCTTAGGATTTCGCCATTGGGGGTGGTACACAAGAAGGAGCCGAATAAATTCCGGCTCATACATCATTTATCCTACCCGGCCGGGTTGTCGGTTAATGATGGGATCTCACCCGATTTGTCAGCAGTTTGTTATGTTTCGTTTGACAGAGCCTTGGAATTGGTGAGAGCTGCGGGACGGGGGGCATTGTTGGCAAAATCGGATGTAGAAGCTGCATTTCGATTGCTTCCTGTTCATCCGGATAGCTTTCATTTGTTGGGGTGCATGTGGGAAGGGGAGTTTTATGTAGATTGTTGCCTGCCCATGGGTTGTTCCATTTCGTGTGCGTATTTTGAAGCATTTAGTTCTTTTGTGGAATGGGCAGTTCGGGATGTTGCAGGGGTGCACTCTGTGATTCATTATCTGGATGACTTTTTATGTGTAGGGCCTGCGGGGTCATCGGTTTGTTCATGGTTGCTGTTTACCTTGGAGAGGATAGCGAGCAGTTTTGGTATTCCTTTGGCAAAGGAAAAAAACGGAAGGGCCAGCAACTGTTTTGTGTTTTTTGGGCATTGAAATTGATACGGTGGCCATGGAGTGCCGGCTGCCAGAGGGGAAGTGTCCGAGCATTAATTTCGGCTAAGAAGGTGAGGTTGAGGGAGTTGCAGTCAGTGTTGGGGAAGCTGAATTTCGCTTGTTGCATTATGCCGATGGGGCGGATTTTCAACAGGAGATTAGCAAGTGCGACTGCGGGTGTCACATCTCCGAATCACTTTGTCAGGGTGACTAGGGTGATGAAAGGTGACTTGGTGGTTTGGGACTCCTTCTTAGACAGGTACAATGGGAAGACATTATGGATGAGCAAGGTGTTGTCCAATAGGCAGTTGGAGTTGTTTACGGATGCGGCGGGAGCTGCAGGCTTTGGAGCGATTTTTCGGAATCATTGGAGCGTGGGTGAGTGGCCACAGTTATGGCGAGAGAAGGGGTTGGTTAAAAACTTGGCTTTGCTGGAGCTCTTCCCGATCGTGGTGGCGGTTGAGTTGTGGGGTTCAGACTTTGCAGACAGGAAGGTTTGCTTGCATTGCGATAATATGGCTGTGGTTCATTCCATCAATACTCTTTCTGCAAAATCACCACCGGTAGTGGAGTTGTTGCGACATCTAGTGCTGCGTTGTTTAGACTTTAACATCTGCGTGGTGGCGAAGCACGTGCCGGGCGTGGAAAATGAGGTAGCTGATGCGCTGTCCCGTTTTCAGTTTTGCAGGTTCCGGAGCCTGGTGCCAGGAGCAGACGAGGAGGGAGAGCAGTGTCCCGATTGGTTGTGGGATCTGGTATCAGTTTAGCTTATGAAGGGATCAGGAGATCGGTGACCGAGGCTACTTAGTGCCGATATCCGTTGGTTTGGCAGGAATGGGAGGAATGGGAGCGAGACGGATTATTTGGGCCAGGCTACGAAGGCAGGGTTTTTGGGGTGTTGTCGTTTGTCAGCGGAGACTTCGCGGCAGGCCGGTCAGTGTCAGCGATGGGACACAGGTTGTCCGCTCTAGCATTTTGGTTCAAGTTGCAAGGGGTCAAAGATGCAACGAAGGATTTTTTGGTTCGGCAGGCCATGAAGGGTTTTAAGAAGGGGGCGAGGGCCCGTGACACCAGGAGGCCGATTTCATTTCAATTGCTAGAACGGTTGGTGCGCAGTTTGGGGGAGGTGTGTTCCTCCCGGTATGAACAGAAATTGTTTACGGTTGCATTTGTTTTGGCGTTTTTTGGGGCGTTTCGCATTAGTGAATTGGTTAGTCCTGCGAAGCATGTGTCAGGAGGTCTTTTGTTCGGGGATGCGGTGATTACGGATGATCGGGTGGAGTGTAAGTTGCGTCGCTCCAAAACGATCAGTTGGGTCGAGGACGCTTGGTGGTGATGTATGGTATACCGGGACATCAGTTGTGTCCAGTTTTGCAGGTGGCGGGTTTTGTGCGGCTGCGCGGAGGATACCCAGGGTCCTTCTTACGACATGAGGATGGGTCATCATTGTCTAAATTTCAGTTTGTATCAGTGTTAAAAGTTTGCTTGGCACGGTTGGGAAAGATGCCAAGTGAGTATGGGTCGCATTCCTTTCGGATAGGGGCGGCGACGGAGGCTTCTAGATGGGGGTTGAGTGATGAATTGATCCGTCAAATTGGGAGATGGGAATCCTCTCGTTTTCGACTTTATGTGCGGCCTCATTTATTGACGGGAATTCAGCACTGAAAGTGCGTGGGGGGAAGTAGTTGTTGTTAAAATGGGGGAGTTAACTATTGTATGCCAGGTTGGTGTTTTTTCGTTAATGGTGTTTATTTTATAGGTACGTGTTTGGTCTGGATCCTCGGGCACTCCTACGTTTATTGGGGAGCGATACGTGCGGACGCACGTCTGGAGGGCAGACAGCTTGGACTGGCAAGAGAGGACGCGCGGGGTAAAATGGATTGGAATACGTGGGATGACGTGGGGGAGAGTGCTCCCGGATGTCGCGTATTATGCCAGGGTGGATCAGGACCCCAACATCCTTGTCTTGCATGTGGGAGGGAATGATTTGGGGGTGAGGACAGCCAGAGACCTGAAGAGGGAGATTAAGTTGGATTTGTTGCGGTTGTGGAGAGAGTTCCCGGGTCTAATTATTGTGTGGTCCGACATAGTGCCGCGAAAAAATTGGCGTTTTGCCAGGTCGGTCGATCGGATTAATAAAGCACGCATTAAGTTGAATAGGACGATTGGTCGTTTTGTTGCCAGAAATGGAGGTTTGGTAGTACGGCACAGAGAGTTGGAAGAGTCATTTGATCAATATTTACGGCAAGATGGTGTACATCTTACTGACATTGGTTTAGATTTGTGGATGCTGGGACTGCGGGATGGTTTGGAACAGGCCATGGGTGTGTGGAGGGCCCGGGCCACATAAGGGCTCATGTGGCCGGTCTGTGGCGGGGGGATAGGTCCGATTCCAGAGGCTGGGAGTACCAATATTTCGTGGTGGTACGAAGTCATTCATGGTAGTGGCTTCGCAAAAGAATTTGGGAACTTGTGGGTGTAGGTCCTGCAGGTTCGGGGAAGGGGTATTTAACGATGGAACGTTGATACCTCACACCTTGGGTCGGTTGGTCACGGCCGAGGTGGTCCCCTGGGCTGGTTTGAGGATACGGCCAGGGGATAAAATAATGGTTGCTTCTGGGATGGACCTATCGGTTTTTAGGTTATGGTTGTGTTATGTATATATATATCGGTTATAGTTGTTATGGTTGTATTAAAAGGGGGCGGCATGGGGAGCCGCGTAAAGATATATATATACTTGTTAAATAAAGCTGTGGCCATTCGTCCAACATATGTAGTATGTCTTTTATTTATGGGTTTGCGTTACAAGGAAGGAGGGGGGAGTTTATAATTAAGGTAAGACAGAGGTATCCCTCATAGCATCGTCAAGAAAGGCCAAAGAGCCCTATAAGGGCGAATAAGCCCATGACGAGCTGGAGGGGACTGGAGGGCTGAAAGG
>JARQOC010000006.1:327834997-328008036 GCA_033576535.1 Allobates femoralis
AGCTAAAACTAGTACTTATGAATAAGACATTATGTCATACAAGATGGAAAGAACTTTCTTAAAATATTTGATATGTCATAAATAGGGATGGGCGAATCTACTCGCTAGGACTCGTTACTCGGCGAGTAGTAAGGGACTCGCAGGACTCGGTACTCTGCGAGTTTCCCAGTGATTACTCGCACGAGTCCAATGCAAATCAATATCAATCCTAGTTTTGTCAGAAACGCTGACAAAACTAGGATTGCCATTGTTTGCATTAGACTCGGCTACTGTGCCAGTGATAGCAGGGAAACTCGCAAATAACTGCTGTTTCTTTGCGAGCCGAATCCAGCTGTCTTCTCTGTGCAGCTCCAGGGTCCTAGAGCCCGCCTGCTCACAGAGATGATGTAGCAGTGCTGAGATTGTTCTCAGTCTGCTCATTCCCTGTGCATAGACATCTATATCTATGCACAGGGGATGTAGCAGAGAAGACATCGCGTTTTGGACTACGTCGGACGGAAGAGGATTTTTTTAATTAAAGATGGAGTCCCTAATGGCTTTTTTTTTATTTCAAATAAAAAATTTTCTCTGTGTTGTGTTTTTTTTAACCCTTTATTGGAGATTCTTAGTGGCTGGGTCAAACGTGGCCTGACATTAAGAATCTCGGGCTTAATACCAGCTTGTATAACAAAGCTGGTATTAACCCCTTTATTACCCAGCGTGCTACCGCCACCAGGGCCGCTGGAAGAGCGGGGTTCAGCGCCAGAGGATGGCGCTTCAATGAGCGCGCCATCTTCTGGGGCGGCTGCGGGCTGCAATTTGCAGCGGGGGGTGCCCAGAAAGCTTGGGCATCCCTGCGCTGCGGATTCCAGCCCCCAGCTGCTTAGCTGTACCTGGCTAGACATAGAAATTGCGCGGAGCCCCACGCATTTTTTTTTTATTATTTCATGAATTTCAGAGTCAGAGTCTCAGAGTCAGAGTCAGAATCTCAGAATTTCATGAAATAATTTAAAAAAAATGCGTGGGGCTCCGCGCAATTTCTATGTCTAGCCAGGTACAGCTAAGCAGCTGGGGGCTGGAATCCGCAGCGCAGGGATGCCCAAGCTTTCTGGGCACCCCCCGCTGCAAATTGCAGCCCGCAGCCGCCCCAGAAGATGGCGCGTTCATTGAAGCGCCATCCTCTGGCGCTGAACCCCGCTCTTCCAGCGGCCCTGGTAGCAGTGGCACGCTGGGTAATAAAGAGGTTAGGGCCAGCTTTGTATTATCAGCTGGCCCTAAGCCTGAAATTTATGGCGGTCACGCCAATATTAGACATGACCACCATGAATTTCTATTAAATTGTTTAAAAAAAAACACAACACAAAGAAAATTTTTTATTAGAAATAAAAAAAAAAGCCATTAGGGACTCCATCTTTAATTAAAAAAATCCTCTTCCGTCCGACGCAGTCCAAAACGCGATGTCCTCTCTGCTACATCCCCTGTGCATAGATATAGATGTCTATGCACAGGGAATGAGCAGACTGAGAACAATCTCAGCTGTGCTACATCATCTCTGTGCACAGACATTCATGTCTGTACACAGGGAATGAGCAGACTGAGAACAATCTCAGCTCTGCTACATCAGGCAGCAGGCAGGCTCTAGGACCCTGGAGCTGGCAGCCAGCACACAGAGAAGACAGGACTCTTGTCTGTGCGAGTTTCCCAGCGATTACTTACAAAGTAAACGAGCAATGCAAATAAATGACAAAACTAGGATTGCTTCAGGCTGAAGCTTCCAAGACACATCTGCGATTTGTAAATCTCACACTACTCGCTATTACTCGCTTTCCCATTCATTAACATTGGACTCGCTAGACTCGCAACGAGTAGCGAGTCCTGTGCTCGGGCTCGCTAGAGTCAAGCGATTCCGAGTAATTTTGGATTCGCCCATCACTAGTCAAATGACTGAAGTTTACAGTTTTTTTAGTGGTTCTTTAAGTGGTTCAGGTTCTGTAGGAGGTTCTAAATCTTGGTGTTGAAGTATGAAGCTGCAAGGTTTCTGTACCTACATACAGCTTTGCACGAACATAAGGATTCAGTTTCACGTGATCTGAATTGATAGCAAAATGTAGAATAATCCAAGACCATTGCTTGTTTACTCAACACAAGGATATCAGTCTTAATATCTAAGAAACATATTGTTTGTTCTGCATTATGTTTAAATTGCAGCACTTTTTTTTCTGGACATCTGCTTATAATACATGAATTAGAGCTATCCATTGTTATATAAGCAACGTCTAGCAAGGAAGGTTGTAAGACCTCTACACTTTAGTCTGTAGCATTAGCTAAACTTACAGGTCACAAGGTATAAACGCAAGCAACAATGTATTTACATAGACAGCATCTAGGCGGCGGGAGTGGGGGTTGGGAGGGGGTCGGTTGAGGGACGAGGTTAGAAAAAGTACGAATTATAACCTTACCTACGAAATGTCACCTGATGTCTGCACTGGTGTACCACTGGTTTAGCCTGATAATACGTTTCCTCTACAATTACAATATATAGTGTTCTATGTACTTAGCACGCAGCTCAGACACCCGTCCCCCAGTCTTCACCCATTACCATGCAGGCACCAGCTGCTTTGCTTTGTTAGGTTAAAATGACTTTGGAATGGAATTTAAAACGATGGAGTCCTGCTCAGTAACCTGTAACAAGTTTAATAGCGCGTGGCGGTATCATCAAAATCCCAAATTCCACTCGTATTGCAGCACCAAAAGAAAGAGAGGCTTTAAACTGGTGCATTTTGCTAAAGTGGCGCTTTCAATTTATGCTGGTTAGTGAACAGTGCAGGCGTGGAAGAGCTTAACCCTCTCTTCTCCATTAAGCCTCTGTTATTGCATGGGATCATTTTAGGGTTTTTTAACATTTATTCTATTCTCAGTGGAGTATGTCCACATGGGTCAGATATATTGAAGCCTTTCCATCTCAATTTTCAAGGCAGAAAAATATGAACCAGCATTGTGGATGAGATTTTATAAATTATCATCTACACATTGTGAAAAAAACAAATCAGTATTGGAAATTCTTGTTGTTAGGCTGGCATCACACCACATTTTTGGGCTATCAGGTTCTGTCCGGTGTTTTGTAGGAAGCACACACCGGACAGCCCCGGATGCTAAAAAATGTGGTATGAAGCCAGCCTTACTCATTTGCACAGAAATATTCTATTGCCGTGCAGTTACACTAAATGCAGAAATTCTTCCTGTTTTCACCAAGCATTTCATCACTTGCTATGAAGTACATTTTCAGTGTTTCTGCTACAGAAATACAGTTTAGTTGGGATTTTGGTGCTGTATATTTCAGTTGTGGAGAAACCACAGCATATTTGAACTCTGTGGATATTACATTAGTGGAAGAATATAGACTGTGGCACAACTACAATGGGTGCAGGGGTTGTAATCACAAGCTGGGCCCAGGAGCCTAGGGGGAGCTTTCGCATCGGGGTTCATGAACTTCAAGTTACGCCTTTGGTGCCACTGCTTTCCAGTCCAGCAGGTTGGAGGACTTGGCCCTCCACCAAAAGCCGATTGTAAATTCCAAAATTTGGAATGCTATCATTAGATATATGTGTCGTGCCCTGCAACGAGTGCGTCACAGGAGTGCATTGCATCCCTGACTGCAGATGCAATATTCTCTGGCTAAGCAATGACATGGTTAAAACTCAGAGCTCCATACCCTACATGCACATCAGAATAGAGGGCCAATAAGGTCCTGGTGGGCGGAGTGTAGGAGTAGTGTGTGAGAGGAGAATGTAAGGAGAAAGAAGTGGTCAGGAGGAACGTAGGAGAGGGGGTTCTGCACAGTCCCGTGCAGCCCCTAGACCACCTACCGGTTGGCGCCATTTCCCGGTGCCTCAACAACCGGACTCTGGGCGAACATCCATGGGTCAAAATACACCCGCGCCCATCTACAACTGGATCACTGCTTCCGAAGCAAGCAAGTTGTTCAGCACTGCTTAGCAAACCAGGAGTGGAGGGACCGCTCTACAGGAGTACCCCACCGCCACCGCAAACAGAACCGTCTTGCCAGCGGAGTACCCACCAAAAGGACCCAGGCTCCCCTCACACCGGAACGTACACACCGGCAGGGAAATTTAAGTAGCCCCTTGTACCCGAACTTGGCACACTAAGGCAACATCGGCAACTCACCTAGAACAAGTTTAGAATGGAGGAACACCGCGGAGCTCTGAGACAACACCGGTCATTGCTAAGTCCACCCAGTCCGTTACCCGTTACCTATATACCATGTCTCACCTGCTGGTTACAGTAAAAGACCCGTTACAGAGACTATCGGTGTCCGTGTTTCTTCAGAACTGTTTAACTCCACATACTAAGAATAACTAAGCTGCCTCACAACACCTAGTGCAGCTTCTGGCTCCGGGGACTCCTGCTCGTCCTGTGGGGAGCGTCCCATCTTGCTGCATCACATCCCCCGGAGGCCCAAGCAGCGCCGGCGAAATCACCGAAACACCCGCAGGTGGCGTCACGACAAGAATTAACCCCTTATCTGTTCAGCCAACTCTTTTGATCTGGACCACCGGGCCTACACAGCCTCGGGAGCGGAACTGTGACAGGGAGCAGCGACAGCCCGAGACGTGCACACCCCAGCTACGGTGAGTCATATGTAAAAAAACAGAAGATTTGTGTCACATGTTGATTGCTCTGCAGTCCATGTGAAATGCTCTGCTGCAGTTTATATCAGAGTAAATTTTCTTCGGTTCTTCCAGGGTTATTGCTGAAGCTGCTGTTGCTGTCTGTGTGTGGTGGGTGGCTCTGCAGGTGGAGTTGTAGGGTTTGTCAGGTAACCACACCCCTGGCCTTTAAACAGCCTCCTCTTCTTCCCGATGACATCGCTAATAGAGTTTCACTCTGCCTTTGATCGTGTGAGCTGAAGATGTATTTGCACATGTGCTGATGCTTCTTGGTACTTTTGTGGCACCCCAACGGTCCAGCTGCCACAGTAATATTACCTCTTTCACCGGAGGTGATATTATGCTTGTAAGCAGGAGGAGATCGCCACGTCAGGTAAACCCCACATGCACACACAAGTCCTGATCCCTGACCAGAAAGGGGAGCCCAAAACCCCAGTTTGAGGGTGGTGCTGCCTCTTCTGGCTGGGGGGAGGGGTTAGAAGCAGAGAGATGGCATGTGAAGGAGGAAGAAGGAGGACACAAGGAGAGAGAGCTCTGGGAAGGGAGAGCTGGAAAAGCTCACCCAGAGCAGCGTTGTGGAGGACGCTGGTGTTCTGGATTACACAGAAGCTGCACACCCTGTTAACTGAATCTGAAGGACAGGAGACTGCAAGTTTCTTGGCCGCACCTAGAGACCAGACTGTATAACAGCTTAACGAGAGCCCGGAGCTGCAACCATCACGGCAGTATCCGTGACATGTTTGTACTGTCTGCCAATGGGGAACTTACTACCAAAGAGAGAGAGAAGGACCACAGAATAGCTCGCAGGCAGGGGGATCCGAAATAGAGAAGCACAAAAGGCAGGCCTCCAAACCCACCTGGTGAGGTGGACTCCGACAGCTTCTAGGCTAACTGGACCTCTTGAACCTGGTGACTGGTGCCCCGGAGTACACAACTTGTACATCAGTAAAGGTAAAGAGACTGAACCCCTGTGTATGTTCGCTTCTTTTGCGCTTCCCTGCACCACAACTATAACCACCACCATCCATTTAGACTCTCATATTCAGTCCCAGGGGCCCGCTCCACCTGTGGAGAGTGTTACCAGCCAAGCTGCTGCAAAATCCATCCCCTGACCAGGTACCATAGGTCGCGTCATGAAAGACATTATAATCCCCTGTAAATACCTCTTAACTGGACGGTCAAGGCCACAGAGCTGGGCTACTGCCACCATGACTACCCCAAAATGACTGCCGGCCCGGCTACCGAGAATACCGGCGCTTTACTTTTCTATTGGAAGTTGCTGAGTATTCCTGTCTGTGGTGGGAGGTGAGAGGGAGTAGCACAGGCTGGTTAAGGAGCAGAGGGTATGGATGGTGGCCCAGAACTCCTCACCATCTGAGGTAACAATGGGTACAGGGTTAGCCAGGGACCCCAGTCAAGGGTCAGACTAGCTACCGAGGCTTCCTTCCTTATTTTTAATATCCTGCTTCCAGTCCCTCATCTGCTCTTGTATACTCATGACAAATTGTTTCCAGAGTGGCTAGGAGTTAAAGGGATGTTTGATTGGCTAAGACATATTAATCCCTTCATGACCTTGGAATTTTCGTTTTTCATATTCTTTTTTTGCTCCCCTGCTTCAAAGAGCCATAACTTTTTTATTTTTTCGTCAATATAGATATATAATGACTTGTTTTTTGCGGGATGAGTTCTACTTTCAGATGCAATAATTTATTTTACTATATAGTGTACAGGGAAATTGCAAAAAAAGTGCAAGTAGACGTTTGTTTTTTGGGTATTTTAGACGCCATGTTCACTATATGGTAAAACCGACGTGACGGTGGGTGTGATGCCTCAGGTCGGAATGCGTTCGTAGATACCAAACATGTATACCTTTACTGGTATGTAAGTGGCGAAAAAAAACTCAGAAGTTTGGGGGAAAAAAAAAATCACACTTTTTGCGCTATGTTCTGCGACCCGTAGCGTCCTCATTTTTCAGGATCTGGGGCAATGTCTGATGGCTTATTTTTTGCATCTTGAGCTAACGTTTCTAATTCTACCATTTTTGGGTGGATGCACTGTTTTGATCACCCATTATTATATTTCATATCAATGGTACGGCGACCAAAAAAACGTAATTTTGGTGTTTGGATCTTTTTTTCCGTTGCGCAGTTTATGGCTTTCATTAATTGATTTTATATATTGATAGATCGGGCGATTCTGAACGCGGCGATACCAAACGTGAATTTTTATTTTATTTTTATTTTTTTTTATTCTTTTATTGTGACTGGGAGAAAAGGCAGGTGATTTGAACTTTTATGAGTTTTTGTTATACATTTTTTTTAAAACTTAATTAATTAATTAATTCTTACTTTTACACAGCCCCTTAGAGAGGCACCCTACTGCACAGTCCGATCGCTTCTGGGAGATACCAGTGAGCTGCAGCTCATCGATATCTCTCTGAATCGCGGACTGGTTGTGGTTGGCAGCACCTGTCAACCACAACCCGGAAGTGCTCCGTTACAGCTTCCGGGGTCAAGCCAGTGCCTTCCCAGCCGTGGCGCCTTTGGATCCCACTGTCAGAGATTGATAGCGGGTTCCAAAGGGTTAACAGCACCGATCGGATCCTGGATCAGATCGGTTCTGTTAGCCAGACATCTCAGCTGATGAGATCAGCTGAGATGTCAGGTGTTTGATGTGATCTCCGCGCCGGAGCTCACATCAAATCCCCCTTACCAGCCCATGATGTTGTACAATGTCATGGATCGTGAAGGGGTTAATATTACTTATTGTGTGGCTAATACAGTTTTACAAAAAAGTATATATAATAATTGACAGAACCAGCAAAAGGTTGAAGTTCATAAAGAGGTCCATCTGACTTATATAACCTCCCTACTTTAATTTTCTGAGACAATGACCTTTTGGTTTTCATTGGCTGTAAGCCATAATCATCAACATTTACAGAAATGAACACTTGAAATAGATCACTCTGTAATGACTCCATATATTATATGCATTTCACTTTTTGTATTGAATTACTGAAATAAATGATCTTTTTGATAATATTCTAATTCATTGACGTGCACCTGTATATTGAAATTGGTGCTGCTGGTTTGGTAGTTTTCAAAATTGTTAATAATGTCAAAGAAAATTGCACTTATTAAATTTTTATTTGTTTAGAAAATTTTAAAACAATTTGTCGCTTTCTGATTATTTTTCACTTTCTGACCTGCTTTACTTGGGAAATTGTTGACCCTGCAAGAAGAGCATATTAGTCATCTGGTCAGACATGTGATTGGCAATAGTCTACAGTGAAAACGCTTCACTAATTAGGGAACTCATATTTCCGTTTATATGCCAGTTCCCCCTATACCCAATTTTCTTTTTATAGTTTTGGCAACTAGATTTTTTCTAGCAAAATTTCAGTTAAGGAATTCAGAGAATTATGGTTAAATAATTGTTTAAAAATGTTTCCATTTTTTACCTGCTCTGTGCAGAGGCCTTGCACACCTACTGTCAGCAACTGGTCGCTGGATGTAGATCAGGAGAAGCTGACTCCTGCCCAGCTGAAGCAGCTGAAAGTAGAACTTACGGACTTTCAGTAGACCTTCTTACAGCATGATGAGGATTTTGACTGTTTCTCCACTATCTGGCACAGGATCCTCACCAAGAAACACCCCTCCTATCCGTGAACATTACCAGCACATTCCTCTGAAACTTTTTCAAGAGGTGAAAAGCATGGTGGCCATTAACCTTAGCAATCAGACCTAAAGATTAAGCTTAAAATGTGTCAGCTGTTTTGGGACTGGATTAAATATCTGGGGCACATGGTAATTCCGGTGGTATATGCTGCCTACGACTAGTAAGACAAAGGAGGTTCAGAAGTTGCCCTCATCCCATACATTGCAGGAGGTTAGGGTATGCTTACGTCTGGCTGGATACTTTAGGTGGTTTGTGCCTTCTATCACATAGATGGGCCTGTAAAAGAACTGCTGCGGGGGGCCACCTTGAGGTCCTGAAATTATCCAGTACCATGGGGACCCCCGCAGAGAAAAGCATTTGAGGGTATGAATGTTGCCCTAATGAGGGCCCTGTTTTTCGCCTACGTCCACTTTGATACCCCATTTTTTTGTATACGGATGCTAGTTTTCATGGGCTATGGGCAGTGTTGGCCCAGGTGCAAGTCATTCGGCAGCAAGCAATCACATACGGTAGTCAGTCCCTGAGAGATACAGAGTGCAATACAGTGAATTATAGCTTGTTCTGTCTCGAGTTTTTGTCCTGGTCTGGGCTGTGACGTAGAACTTTCCTGAATACTTGAGGGAGGCTGAGATAGTAGTGATGACTGACAATAATCCACTTGCCCACCTTCAGAATGAAAATGCTGGGAGCACTACAGCAAAGGTGGGTGTCAGTGGCACATCTTGCCAAGTTTAATTACCACAGTAAATTTAGCTTTGGCAAGAGAATGGGAATCAGATGCCCTGTCATGAGTACCCCTGGTATCACCTAAGGGAGACATTGATGATAAACTCAAAGATACCAAGACTCCTGATCTCCGGCAGCTGCACATCTTCGAGAGTGTGGTGTATTCAAGTGGGGTGGCATATGGGATGCCCTGTGTTCTAGATTGGACTCTCAGTGACTGGGAAAGTGTCCAAAATGAGTGTCAGGACTTAAGAAGGTGAAATTCTGGGTATAGCATGAATTCTGGCCTTGACCAGAAGAATGGACAAAGTTGTCGTTGGGGGCGACAAGGTATTGTGGCAGTGGGACAAGTTGAATGTGGAACGGGGTCTGCTATACCACAAGATGTATTTGCAGATGAAGCTGCAACATCAAGACCAGCTTGTGGTTTCTATGTACCTTGGCCCAGTGGTAGCCCATGGGGCCCATGAGAAGGGAGCTCATTTTAGGGGTGAGAAAATGCTCTGGTGATTGCAGAAATGTATGTATTGCCCAGACCTAGAAAAAATGGTGAATTAAGTGTGCCAGCAGTGTCAGGTGTGTGGATTAAGTAAGAGCCCTGAACAGCCGGCACCCACCCAGACCATAAAAACTTTGGCCACGTTAGAGTTACTCATGATTGATTATATGCAAATAGGTTACTCTACGTCTAGCTGTCCCTACTGGTTAGTAATGAAAGATTATTTTACCAAGTATGCTGTGGCTGTACCAACCCGTGATCAGACAGCTACTGAGGTGGTGAGCGAACACTTTATTCAGGTGTTTGGATGACTAAAGAGAATGCATTTAGATCAGGGTGCAAGCTTCTAGGGTGTGCTGATGAGGGAGCTGTACCGGATATATGGTATTGAGCAGTTCCGGATTAAACTCTACCAGGATTCAGCTGGACCCTATTGCAGATGCTGAGGTTCAAAACGGTAGAAAGCAGGCATATTGGCCCTTCCTGAACTGCTTATGAGTGGGTCCGTAAGCACCGACTCTGGATGCGGGTGATGCATCAAGTGGTGGACGACTGGCTGCACCAATTAGCCCACAAAAAAACCCAGCCAGTGCAAGCTAAACTCTTTACATAGAGTGATAGTAAAGGTTAAACAATGGTCTGGTAAATTGAGTGACCAATGGGAGGCAACCCCTTATGAGATAAAGAGGCATATGGGTCCAGGGATTCCCCTGTACAAGATATAGCCAGAGACGACTGGGGGACCAACATGTAATATTCATACCAATATGCTTTGGCAGTGGCAGTTTGAAAGCCCGGTGACAGTCCCTCAGGGGCCTGAACTGCTAACTCAAATGTAAATCCTGTCAGTGAAGTAAATTGGTTGGATGTGCCTGCCTTTCACCCATTAGTCCTTCCTCTGTTGTAATTTTGCTGTCTAGAGAAAGTATTCTATTCCTTGTGCTTCCTTTTAAGGATGATGAATCAAAGCAGTTACCCATTCCAGAGGTTGTGCATTCTGGTATGGATCATTGGGACTGAGCATCAGTATCAGCTCTTCCCGTAGCAGTGCCTAGTGAAGACTCCAGCCCAACTGAGGGCCGTGTCATTGGTTCCAGAAAGATGACCCGAACCACTGCAGATATGACCCCTGAGCTCTATGCACAAGATTACTTTGTATGAGGAGCTATGTCAGGATGCCAACCACTAGTGGGATGGCAAGTGAGGGTGTACAATAATGCAACCTGCAGTATTTTTACCTGGTCACCAGGGGGCTCTAGCATGGCCAGTATAAAAGTCTCCACCCAGGCTTACCGGAGAGAGAGAAAAGGAAGAGCCAAAGGCATGTGGCTGGGTGGCGTCAGGTTGTCAAGTTGCTGGTCATCGCTAGCAGGACTCTCACATGGAATGCTGAATTTGTGCTGAGGCATGATGTTTCTGTGGCACCCCTGTGGACCAGTCGCCAGTAGTCAGACGGAGAGGAGAGAACACCATCATTACTTAGGACTGAAAAGACACGGACCCAACAGCCTGTACCACCATGAGGCTTGTGCGGGTCTTGGGCTGCAGACCGTAGAGAGAGACTGAAGGAGTCCTAGGGGCACAGATAGTAAGCAATCCATTTGTGTACCCAAATTAGCTGGAAAGCTGAAGGACTGGGGCAGAAACAAGGATGCCGGCTCTGAGGTGGCCAGGACACTCCATGCTCCAACCACAAAACCCGGCGGGGTGCATGCGTCTTTATGTCTCAAAACCTGGTGCAGCGAAGAGAAGGCCGCCATACTAGGTCTAGGGGACCAGGCAGGTCACCCACCAAAAGCCCATGGCCGCTGGATCATAGCCTTGTTTGCGGAAGTGACAGGAAGAGAGGATTATGGGAAAGAACATGAAAAGGGGGTGATCTGGACCAGCCATCTCGACTGCTAAAAGACTACCGGAGGTATCATTGCACTGTCTTGTAACTGGAACATCTGCTGAGAAAGTTAAGTAAACTGGGTTGAAGCTCAGCACTGTGTGAGACTGCCATTTCTGCACTTGAAGAGAAGTAGACTGTTTCGCCGAACCAGCAGCAGGAACCTGCTCGAGAGTACCCCTGATCCCTGCCAGCAGCCAGCTCAGCCCCGCTGGCCTCCCATTCCCCAAACCACCTCCACCGACTATACGGTTGCCTTGGGGACCCGCTCTTCCCGTGGAGAGCTAAATCATCACAGCTGCTACTCCATCATCCCCAGTGGTCCCGACTTCAGCCGCAGCTATACCTGCAGCATTCCATGGGTGGTGTCACAACAACACTATTTTATTTTTGCTTTTATTTTTCTTTTCATTCATTTTTCACTTCCCCTTTTTAACTTATCGCCCCGACGAGGGGACCACAGACTGGGTCACGCCACCGTGACATCCCGCAAGAGGGTCAGGTTCCGAGGACCCCACCGTCCCCGCCAGGGGCGAGTCATTTCCCCCACTTGTGAAAAAGCAGTAGTGTGCCTAACAGGGGGAGGGGTGCCATGAGGAGGACTTTCCCCCTGAAACTTGCAGTGGTTGTTAGGACATTCTCATTTCTTTGTGAAGAGGCCACTCGCAGCAACTCAGTCACTGGAGGGCGTTGATTTTTTTTTTCCTTTACTGCATTGTGATGGGACTATTCTGGACCCATTCATTTTCCTCATGGAGTTGTTCAGGATTGGTATGTAAACTGATCGTACTTATCCCTTCACAGTACAGGCATAAAATGCTGTTTAGTCAGGCCCTATGCTATGAAAGCCTGTGATAGCCTCATGATTGTGCTGCAGGACGTGATCAATTTGCTACAGGGGGTTATAGTGAAGCACGCTCTGCCAAGCCAGATGCTGCCTTTAGCCCATTGACTGAGTCGTGTGAAATCGACGTGGGCTCTTTTTATTTTGAATTGTGAATCTTATGACAGATTGTTCAAATTTGCATATAACTGTGGATTTCAGATGATTTGTCTCTCACACGATCACCTGCCAATTGATCTGCTCATCTTAGGGAAAATAGTTATTGAATGTAATACGACAGGAAAAAATGCCATATAAACTACATAGGAAATTATTATGATAGACCAAACACACAACCTATATATGATCATTACAATATATTACATCCTAATACTTCAGTCTGATGTGCAGACAGAAAGTTAGGGTCGTCTCAAGGAGTCACATTGTTTCTGGGTTAAATTTAATCTTTTGACAGCTGAGTATCTAGTGTTATCTATTTAATACCTTCTCTCTGTGATCTCCAGTTGCAGTAGCAGGGTGTTCAAGGCTATCAGATCAGCATTAGTCTTTATTTTTATTGATTTGGTTCTGAAAAGTGTGAAGGCATCTAATGGTAACTAGCAGGGGCGTTGCTAGGGTCAAAAAACATCCGGGGCTCGGGCCCACTGAGCTGCATTTTTCGGAATAAATTTAAATAAAACCCAAGTAAAATGTACTTTAATAAGCAGTGACACTCTACATATATAATATTAACAGATTTAATGCTTTAAAACATTATAGAGATTGCCAACATGCACTCAATAAATACACAAAATATAACAGTATTAGGCCAACATCCAAGTAATCCTAAGGCTTCTTTCACATGAGCGCTTTTCTGGCGATAATACCGTGATTTTAAAGTGCATGAATTTTGCTGTCAAAAAACGCCATTAAAGAACATGTTCTATAATGGAGGACAGAGAGAAAGGACCCGGAGGACTTGAGCAAAGATGAGGCTCGTCCCGGGACAAGACCGTGGAGAGACGGAAGGAGCCTGTGCGCCCGAGTCTGCAGTGAAGTGGAGGGTCAGGGCGAGCACCAGGGACCCGACCCTGAAAAATAGGAAGTAGACTCCAAGCTCCAACTACAGAACCGGTGGCCACGAGGTCCAGAGGAGCTGTGGCTAACTCCCAGCACATCCGCCGAGTAGGCAGCTGTATTAGGGTCAGAGGAAACAGCCGGTAGCCTGACAAGGCCTGTGACTGCTGGATTGGGGCTCTGTGCGCAGAGGCGTGTGCAGGAAGGAGGAGAGCAGACTACCCGCACCGCCAATGTACTTGAACTGTGACCTGTAGTACATGCAGAGAAAACTTAAGTAAACCGGGTTGGGAACTCAGAATTGTGTGAGACTGTTCCTTTCCTACTTGAGGAGCGGTAGGCTGAAACACCGCGCAGGCAGCAGGAGCCTGCCTGGGAGATGTCCCGATCAGTGGCGTAGCAACTGTTTGTGGCGCCCGGGGCCGAAAAATTTGCCGCCCCTTTGGTTGTTGATAATCCGGAAGTATACATAGTATACACTGTCTGCCCCTATATACAAGAATATAACTACTATACTAAAACACAAAGAGAAGGGGTGCAATTGGGGGGGTAAGTATTGGGCCAAATAGCCACTCGCCTATTGGGGTTGTCACTGTGCACCGCCACCTCTGCAGAACCACAGTATATGTAAACAAGCAGGACTCAAGGAGGACCCGGGGCCAGAGCAATTTTCACCGCTGTACTGTGGAGTTCATAGTGTAATAAAAATGCAAAAAACTTTATTCTTAATATTATATCACAATACCAGGATCTGAGGATCTTCTATTTGGAGGTCAGGGGCTCTCTGATGCCATGTTGCTGCCTGTGTCGCTGTCTTCCTCTTTTGACACTGCAGTGCGGTGGATAAAAGAGCATTAATTGGTTAATAACAAGAAGTATGGAGTGTGCACTAACTGAGCCAAAAATCCTCCCCATACCAGTAGGATTACTATATGGATTTTAGTATTAGGGTACGGACACACTGGTGTGAAACTCTGATGAGTGCAATGTGCGATTGTCTCGCATTGCAATCAATTTCTGAGAGCACACTGACGTGTGTTGGACACTTTTTTCTCATCCAGATTCAGGATGAGAAAAAAGTTGCAACATGCTGTGACAGTATGTGATTCACACCTAGATTCGCCAATGCAAGTCTATGAGTCCGACAAAATCACGGACCGCACACGGACCATCCGAGAGGCATCAGTTTTTTTCACTGATACATTCTCATTCTGTAGCTGAGACAACTGTAAAATGTTCCTGTAAATGATTCTACAGTAATAGCTGCTGAGGAAAGAGCAGATTGCACACGGATGTGATCTGAGAAAAATGTCGGACACTCGCACAGCAGTTGCCAAACAGACCAAAAAACAGATGACACTCATCCGACTCTCCTGGATGAGAAACAGACCGATTTTAAGGCGGCGGGAGACTGTACCACCAACTCCCCAGCACCGTGCTTTGCACAGACAATATACGGTACACTGTCTATGCACAGCACGGAGCCGAGGACATCCCAGAAGAGGCACAATAACCACAGACAGGAGGCGGGAGAACATTGAGCCCACCCAGAAGAACTACAACACCCAGCACCCAACACACTACCCAGAAACCATACAGTAATGCCAGAACAGGCAGGAGAGCTACAATTCCCAGCATGCCACACCCTGCCAACACAGGAAGGTGGAGGCTGCCGCATGTAGGCAGAGACACCTGGTACAGCTGCCATTATCACCACACAGCCCCACTCTTCTTGCGCACCCGTCCTCCTCTCCTCTGTCCCCCTCTCCTCTGTCCCCCTGCACCCCGTCCTCCTCTCCTCTGCCTTCCTGCACCCCCGTCCTCCTCTCCTCTGTCCCTCCTGCTGCTCCTCTATTCTCCTGCACCACTGTCCTCCCCTCCACTGTCCTGCTGCACACCCGTCCTCCTCTCCTCTGTCCCTGCAGCTGCTCGTCTTCTCCTCTGTCTCCCTGTTCCTGTCCTTCTGCCCCCCTGTCCTCTTCTCTGTCCCCGTTTCTGTCCTTCTGCCCCCCTGTCCTCTTCTCCTCTGCTCCCCTGTCCCCTATCCCCTGCACAGTTTCCCTCACCTCTCCGGGTCCATGGGGGGCCAGCTGGGTGGAGGAGCCGCCAGCACCGCAGCCGCCTCCACTGCACCAGCACTTGGAGCCATCACGGGACAGGAAGCAGCAGAGCTCCCAGCGGCTTCCTGTCAGCGTGATCGCTCTCAGCGCTGGGGGGCCAGGAGGGGGCACAGTACATGCGGGCGCCGCGGCCGGGCGGCAATGCACTACCAGCAGCAACACCTCCCCCACAAAGTCTCCAGTTTTCATATGGAGTATGGGGGAGGGAGGTAAAGAAAAAAAAAAGCTTGCGCTCCCCTGCCGTTTAAATACAGCCCTGCTACCGCCCCCACACACGTGCCGCCTGGCGCGGACCGCTGCCCCCCCCATGCTACGCCACTGGTCCCGATCCTTCCCTGCAGCCCGATCAGCCCCGCTGGCTCCCCAGCACCCTAACACTCCATTACTCTGGATGCTCTGGGCATCTGCTCCACCCGTGGGGAGCGACACCATACCAGCTGCCATTAAATCATCCCCAGAGGTCCCGGCTGCAGCAGCGGCCACTACAGCTGCATACCACGGGTGGTGTCATGACAAACTACTCCCTAATTTTTTAATCCCCTTTTTATTGACTGCCCATCCGGGTGGCCACAGACCGGGTCACGCCACTGTGACATCACCCCAGACACTTGAATGACATCGAGGTGCCCGGCTCAGAGTACCCCACAGCCCCCACGGGGCAAGTCAACTACTACTGCAATATAAGAAAAGGAGGACCGGGTATGACCATGTTAAAGGGCAGACTACTCAGAACACATTGTAAAAGAAAGAGGAAATTGAGAGTTCTACAGCCCAGGTATCTAGACCACGTATTTGCTGTCCACACCAGTGTATTTTGCAAAATAGTATTTTATTCAATGCAGTGGATACAGTAAATGAACGTGTACAAGGTAACGAATGACAAGGATACAAGACTAAGAGGGAGACAAATGACAGGTGGGCAAGACAGGCAAGGACTGTATATAGGGTTCAGAGGGGTAGTAAAGTGACATGTGCTAAAGTGCATAGATCCGGGTAAGGTGCGGTTCAACTAAATAAATGTAGCATTTCCCTAGCCCCCACTAGCCCCCCGAAGCAGCCGACGCGAAACACGTGTCGGGGCTACTGGACCGGTGGGCAGATCTGACAGGGACCCCTGACGAGGTTTATGGGTAAGCTACTACTGTGCACTTTATGTTGTCTAGATCAGGGAAATGCTACATTTATTTAGTTGAACCGCACCTTACCCGGATCTATGCACTTTAGCACATGTCACTTTACTACCCCTCTGAACCCTATATACAGTCCTTGCCTGTCTTGCCCACCTGTCATTTGTCTCCCTCTTAGTCTTGTATCCTTGTCATTCGTTACCTTGTACACGTTCATTTACTGTATCCACTGCATTGAATAAAATACTATTTTGCAAAATACACTGGTGTGGACAGCAAATACGTGGTCTAGATACCTGGGCTGTAGAACTCTCAATTTCCTCTTTCTTTTACTACTGCAATATGCGCATACAGAAATTAAGTTTTAGAGAAATTATTAAAAAAAATATTCTTACACAGTTTTCCCCAGAGGCTGTGAGTCTTTCTATGGTGTCAGAGGGGCCATAGATGTCTCCTGCTCCAGCTCCTGCAATCTGCAGCTCCAGGGCACAGGGGACACTATCATCTGCTGGCAGCCAATCACAGATGTGCTTATAAAGTGAAATCTGTGATTGGCTGATAGGAGATGAGGCACAGATGTCCCTGTGTGCAGTGATATGGATGGAGCAGGGGACACACTGCACAGCCCCCTCCCTCTTATGGAGGGTATGATAGGGTTAATGTCCTGCTCCCTCTCTCTCCATGGATCAGCAGCAGCAGAAAGAGCAGTGGGGGCCACACTGAGTGCCTCTCCCTCCCCCCTCAGTGACTATACAGACAACCAGGCAGGCAGCAGCAGCATTGTCAGCATACTTATCTACAGCACATTGTCCCTGCATCTCCTCCTGTCAGCACTGACTTTGTCTCGGCATCCACTTTCCCTAGCTCCGGGGCCCCTTGCCACTCTGGTCTCTGATGCACTGCACCAGCCATATGATCTCCCCATGCACTGCATCTCCATAGTCTCCCCATCAGTGTAGAAAAAAAAAAAACAACATAAATACTCACCTCTCTCTCCTCAGTCCTCAGTGAGCTGCTCCAGTCTCCTCTCAGCGTGTGTCTGCCGGCCGCTCTGCACAGCTCAGTGATGTTGTTACCGCCCCCTGCCAAGCTGTGCTGTAGAGCGGCCGGGACTTAACAGAAAGTGGCCCTGGCCCTGACAGCCGGCGAGATTCGGGGCTCTATGCATAAGAATCGGGGCTGCAGCCCCGATTCTTAATGCATAGCGACGTCCCTGGTAACTAGAATATGGGGTGAAAGTGATACATTTAAATGAACTTCTTGCTGTACAAATGTAATAAGATGAAGTCAGTGTATAACAGAACTCTGCAGGCAAACCTCACCTTCTGCTGACCAAAGTCGATATGAAGAAGAGAGCGGAAGAGAATAATAACAATAGTAATCAAATAGTGGGGTATACAGTTGTGGCCAAAAGTATTGACACCCCTGCAATTCTGTCAGATACTCAGTTTCTTCCTGAAAATGATTGCAATCACAAATTCTTTGGTATTATTATCTTCATTTAATTTGTCTTCAATGAAAAAACACAAAAGAGAATGAAGCAAAAAGCAAAATATTGATCATTTCACACAAAACTCCAAAAATGGGCCAGACAAAAGTATTGGCACCCTCAGCCTAATACTTGGTTGCACAACCTTTAGCCAAAATAACTGCGATCAACCACTTCCGGTAACCATCTATGAGTTTCTTACAATGCTCTGATGGAATTTTAGACCATTCTTCTTTGGCAAACTGCTCCAGGTCCCTGATATTTGAAGGGTGCCTTCTCCAAACTGCCATTTTTAGATCTCTCCACAGGTGTTCTATGGGATTCAGGTCTGGACTCATTGCTGGCTACCTTAGAAGTCTCCAGTGCTTTCTCTCAAACCATTTTCTAGTGCTTTTTGAAGTGTGTTTTGGGTCATTGTCCTGCTGGAAGACCCATGACCTCTGAGGGAGACACAGCTTTCTCACACTGGGCCCTACATTATGCTGCCAAATTTGTTGGTAGTCTTCAGACTTCATAATGCCATGTACACGGTCAAGCAGTCCAGTGCCAGAGGCAGCAAAGCATCAGGGAACCTCCGCCATGTTTGACTGTAGGGACCGTGTTCTTTTCTTTGAATGCCTCTTTTTTTCTCCTGTAAACTCTATGTTGATGCCTTTGCCCAAAAAGCTCTACTTTTGTCTCATCTGACCAGAGAACATTCTTCCAAAACGTTTTAGACTTTCTCAGGTAAGTTTTGGCAAACTCCAGCCTGGCTTTTTTATGTCTCGGTGTAAGGCTACCTTCACATTACGATTTTTTCCCTGTCCGTAGGATCCTACTTTTTGTAGGATCCCACGGACAGGAAAGGAAAGCATCGGAGGTGACCTCCGGATGCTTTTTCTGTGTCCGGGTCCGTGATTATCACAGATCCAGACACAGAGGGGCACTTTTCACTTCTGCAATGTATAATATACATTTTAGAAGTGAAATATAAGAAAGAGCTAAAAATAAAAAAATCATTATGCTCACCTATCCTCTATCCAAAGCTGCCTCCCACAGCAAAGTCCTTGTGCTTACAGGATCTGTGATGATGTCACAGAGCATCATCGGGTCACATGACTGCAGTTACCATTCCTCACAATTTGGTTTCTCAAGTCCTCAGACAGTTCTTTGGTCTTTCTTTTCTCCATGCTTAATGTGGTACACACAAAGACACAGGACAGAGGTTGAGTCAACTTTAATCCATGTCAACTGGCTGCAAGTGTGATTTAGTTATTGCCAACACCTGTTAGGTGCCACAGGTAAGTTACAGGTGCTGTTAATTACACAAATTAGAGAAGCATCACATGATTTTATTAACAGTGCCAATACTTTTGTCCATCCCCTTTTTTATATTTGGTGTGGAATTATATCCAATTTGGCTTTAGGACAATTCTTTTTGTGTTTTTTCATTGAAGACAAATTAAATGTAGCTAACAATACCAAAGAATTTGTGATTGCAATCATTTTCAGGAAGAAACTGAGTATTATCTGACAGAATTGAAGGGGTGTCAATACTTTTGGTCGCAACTGTATGTCCCCTAGAGAGCAAATAAGAAAAGACACGAGATCAGGTGACAGCTTAGGCACATATATCCTACTATATAATTGCCTTATCGCGTCTTTCTGTATTGAAAGCCCGCGTCACTGATTGGCCGCTCCGTGACCATTACAGAGAGACAGCATTTCACTTCAAATAGCGGGCGGGAAAGCCAGCAGTGAAGTTGGCTTTCCCGCCGGCTATTTAAAGTGTCCGTCCTTTCAGACCCCCTTTGTCACCCCTCGCCGCACTATGAATTCTCAGCCCCCTCCCCCGATGTTACCCACTCCCGTACTGTGGTGTCACATCTTTCATGATATCCTGCGTCTCTCCCTCTGTGCGATTGAGAATGTCAGGCCATCACTGCAAGACTCCTCCCACAGTGGAAGCTTCCACTCATCAATATGCATATGTTACGTCAGTGGGTATCCCATGGCTTGTGCATATTGATAAGTGGGTGTTTCCACTGTGGGAGGACTCATGCAGTGATGGCCTGGCATGCTCAATCACACAGAGTGAGAGACGCAGGATATTATGGAAGATGTGACACCGCTACAGCTGAGGTGGTCAGTTGGCATTATAGTGTTTGTTATAGGAGTGCAACTCAGTGCACAGCAGCACAGATATGATAATGCACAAACAACACAGCATGAGCTCTGCTACATCTAAATATACACATGGCAACTGTTGGAAGGCTGGGAGCAGTATATAAGTGTAGATGTAGACAGTTGAGTTTGACATAGCAGAGCTAAAACAGTTTGTGTATTGTTCATAGTTTGCTATTGGAGTGCAGGTCAATCTATTGCAGTACATACAGACATCACAATGCACAAAAAATACAGCACCAGCTCTACTACTACAACCTACTATATAATTGTCTAATCACTTCTTTATGTCTGTAACGGTAATCCGCGGTGACAGGATGAGCGGTGACAGGAGGAGAGATTGAGGAGCGGTGACAGGAGAAGTGGTGACAGGAAAAGCGGTGACAGGAGGAGTTGTGACAGGAGGAGCGGTGACAGGAGGAGCGATGGAGGGAAGGGAAAAGGAGGAGCGGTGTAGTTCACTCACATTGACTGAACAAGTTCTGTCAGTCACAGTATGTAAAATACATACATATTGTAGAGCCCACTGGGACGGGGTATTCGGTACTGGACCGGGGTATCATGGGGGTTATCACGGCGGTCTTGGTCTGGACCGTGTCCCGAGCCCACAAGTAATGGGGGATATTTACAGGGGAGAAAGTCATGACACCACCCGTGGTATGTGGTCAGGGTGACCACCGCCACTGCAGAACCTCCGGGGATGATAGATGGCAGCTTGTGATGTGACGGCTCTCCACGGGCAGAGCTTGGTCCCCGGGGCAGTAGTGATAATGACAGTTTGTGAGGGAGTACAGGGTTTGCAAGGATTACACAGACTCACGGTTTTGTAGTTTTCCAAGTCTTTACTGAAGCAGATGGTAATTCGGCCGAGTACTGTCCACGGAGTCTGTACAGGGGCTGGGTTGCTCCTACCCTGTCGGGGTCCTTTGGCTCCCTGTTCCTGCACTGTGTGTGTGTCCCTGCTGCCACTTTAGCTAAGCTGCTGGCCCTGTCTCCCTTCACGGGTACCAACTTGCTAGGCAACTTGAGTCTTACTCCGTGTTCCTGACCCCGCCGTGTTGCTTCGCTGTGGTACAGTGAAGATGTGTAACCTTCACTTTTCCGTTGTTCACTGTTCTGTTTGTGTCAGGCACAGCATCAGATCCGGTATCCGTTCTGTGTGCGTCTCTGGGGTGAGTTTCAGGGAACTTGGTCTCCCAGGACTGTTCCTCTCTGCTCCTTCTCCTTTCCTCAGACCTTGGCCAGCCTGGAACTGGACAGTGGACCGTGGGGTGAGCCTAACGCAGCTCTTTTAAACGCAGGTCCTTCTTCCTCAGTCCTGTCAGGAACTGAACTAACTCCAACTGCCTTAAACTACCCACTTCCTCTCCACACCAGAATATATAGGGAGGCAGCTTGAGCTCCCCCTTCTGGCCTGGAGGCGCTTGTGTAGTCTTGTGGGTTTTGTGGGGAGTTAACCCTTTGTGGAGTTACTGTGCCACATGAACCCTGTGGTGCCACAGTATTCTATAATACCCAATGCGTTAGAATCGGGCCACCACCTAGTTAATTATAAAAGCATGGGAAAGCAGTAAATGGGCAGGAGTCTGTGCCTAGTACAGGAGAAGGATGGACATGTGAGGATCAACTTGGCTAATAGCTGCCATCGAGAGACTAGCTTGAGTGTAGAATTTAGTGCCCAGTATTGTGTGGAGAATCCAGTGCCTAGAATTGTGAGAAGAATGCAGTGCAAAGAACCGTCCTATAGCCAAAATCGTGTGGAGAATCCAGTGCCCATATTCTTTTGGCTAATCTAGTGACCGGAGACGATTGAGGAACTGAGTAATCATACCCAAGTCAAACTGGGCTGCAGAAGGACTGTAGAGTAATTCTTCATCACAGGATTTGCAGCCTAGCAATTTGGCACCATTTACTCCTGTTAGGGTCTGTGTGATACTTGTCAGAGTTAACTGAGTAATGGTGTGACGACTTTGACAGATGCAAGATAGATGGTGAGGAGCTGTAGATAAGACGTTAACTTTAAAGGGCTTGTCCAGTCTAAACTGATAATTTTGCAATCACTCTATGTGACTGCAGAATTATCAATCTTCCCAGTGCATGCACTGTGCACTGCGAGGATTCACTGTTTTTAAACCCAGTACGGACCACAGTTATACATGTACATCATCGGTGATGAAAGGGTCAATGTTGTGGAATTGGGTTGAACGACTAAGGCTGCTTTCACACAGCGATTTTCTGTGATCCGTGGCTGTCCGTTGTAAAACGGACAGCCACGGATCAGATTTTGGCCCCATGTTATCCTATGGGCACGGATCACATCGGATTTGGCCTTATTGCCATCCGATTTTGGTCGGATCCGATCCTGGCCGATTTTTTGCTGTGCCCAAAATCGCAGCCTGCTGCGATTTTTGGCACAGCGGGTCAGATCGGACCGAATTCGATGTCTCCTCGGACCCGATGTTAGTGCACTGAGCATGCTCAGTACACTAACACCACTCTGTGCCATCTAATATCACTTCTGCAATGTATATTCATACATTGCAGAAGTGATATCCAGTTAAATGAAAGGTTTAAAAATAAAAAAATCATTATCCTCACCTCTCCACAATCCAGCGATGCCTCCAGCGCTCTGTGCGTCTAGGACCTGGCCTGACGTCACAGTTGAGTCACATGACCGGTTACCGCGGTAACCGGTCATGTGACTGTGACATCACGCCAGGTCCTGTTGATCAGAAGAAGCTGGAAGCAGCGCGGGTGTCGTGGAGAGGTGAGAATGAAGATTTTTTTATTTTTAAAGGCCTGGAAAGGGGGGAACAAAGGGGGCAAAAGAGGGGGCGAAATAGGGGACAAAGAGGGGAGACAGAGGGGGCAAAGAGGGGAGACAGAGGGGGCAAAGAGGGGTCCGAAAGAGGGGAGACAGAGGGGACAAAGAGGGGGAGACAGAGGGACAAAGAGCGGTCGAAAGAGGGGAGACAGAGGGGGCAAAGAGGGGAGACAGAGGGGGCAAAGAGGGAGCAGAGAGGAGGGGAGAAAGGTGACAGGAGGAGCAGGGATAGGAGAGAGGATCCGATGCTGTCCGAGGGGAGTAGCAAAAAGTCTGATCCCCTCGGACAGCATAAAAACGCTGTGTGAAAGCAGCCTAAGAAGTATGTTATGTAAGCACCGTATGACACCTGTCTTACAGGCCAACATAGCCTCGCTTACTTTGGATGGGGAGGCCTTACAGTAAATTGTGACAAGAGACAACAGACCATGATACTGCGGATAAGGTAATTCAGATATTAGAGGTATGGTGATACAAATGATGTAGGTAATTTGCGCACTCGCCTCTTCCGTCAGACTTAGAGAGACAGAGAGGCAATCACCCAATTTGTGAATTCTCTGCAAAGAGTTACGGCTCATATCAATAAGAAAACTGAAGTTGAATATAGGGGACTAGGCCCCTGGATGAAGTATTAAGGGACCAGGTGGTTGCGGGCCTAAAAGACACTTATTTGAGACAGGCCTTCAAAGAAAAACTGCGCTATAATCCCTACATGAGTTTCCTCAAGAGTCTCCAGCTGCAGTTAGTATAGTTCAAAGCCACAAATACCAGCCTTGGAGGAACCCAACGTTGAGCCAGATTGGGCCCGTGAATTATGGCAGGAATTGTGGGAGACTACGGTGGGGGCTTTGGAGTATGAGGAAAGCATTCATTGCTACCCCAGGAACCAAAACTTGTATCCCAGTAAGAAGAGCAACCAGAGAGGGGATATCCCAACCCTGATAAACAATGGTACAGACCAGAGCCCACCAGATGAGAGAAGAATTGAGTACTGGACTTGTGGTGGAATTGAACTCATGTCAAGGACGCATGCAGAATAGTCAATAACAGGGGCAGCCCTCAAACTAAAGCACCAGGGAACATACCGCAAAGCTCCTTTAGCAGGATTGAAGGCTTCAAAGATGTCATTTCGGAGAACAGACAATTGATTAGTTGTCTAAAAAATACAGGACCCCAAGTGGCCACAATGGCAGAAGTATATTTTCATCAGCAATTCACAAACATCGCCCCATCCAAAGGGGCCCAACTATTCAACTAATGTAGGCAAACCAGTTACCCATCTTAGTAGCAAGGGTGGTAAGGATGGAGATACGTGTCTGTGGAAAGAATCTGGGAAAGAATGGGATCAAGTTCAAGTTGATGAGTGAACTTTCCTCGAACATGTTCGCCAATTTCAAATTCAGCACAAATATTGACAATTCGGTTAGCAATTTGAGACCTAAGCAATATACTCAAAAATCAGAAAGCGCAGCTCTTCTCGGGAAAAAAGTTCACAATTTAGAATTACCCTAAAACTTTCCCTGATTGTTAGGGGGCAAAATGTTTGCTGGAAGACCCGCTGGCTGGGAACAGCACCTAACCTTATGGTTAGGACTGTTCCCAGCCATCGGGTGTACCATTTTCTTTCAACCTGTAGAATTATTTGGAGCTTTACAATATTTTTGTAAGCTTCCTGGAGTTTGTAGGTATTTTGACACCTGTAAGGTGTGAATTTTGGAAACAGTGCCAGATGTGGCAGCAACTGTGAAATCTAAGAACCTTACAATATACTTTAACTATCCCTTTAAAAGAGATTTATATATATTTTTAAATATTTTAGGAATTTATTTAATTTTATTTTAGTTTTTTATTTTTAACATGTTCATTTTCTTGAATTATAATTTTTTTTGGGAGAGCAAACCTTTATTAATACAGAGGGTCAGCAACGTGAGGCCATCTCTTCTACACCTATGTGATAGCCATATGCTATTTTTAAATGAATTGCTATTATATGCTTTACATACATGGTCCTATAGGTCTGTTCACATTCATGAAACACCATACTATGGATATTGCTTGATGAAAATGTGCAATTACTTTATTTCATTTCATTTTGTAAGTTTAGAATACAGATATTTGGCATGTGCACAAGTGTCTTATATGTATCATTAATAATGGACCTGTTCGTTCATCGCTGCCCACTAGCCTTATTAAATATTCCAGATTAATTGATGGTGATCTAAAATACTGTTTTGTTTTTCTTATTTGTCTGCAAAATATGGTAGACTTCAATATTCACTCCACTCAACCACAAGCCAAGGTGTTACATGTGATATAGGAAATGGGATTTGTAAGTCAGGTGCCTTCTGTAGCCCACACCATGGAGGGGTAATGAGGAGCTAGGCTACAAGATTGTGCAAACAATAATATCCTGTAAGCAATTGTGGCTTGGCACTGGAAGAGGCAGGCCCCTTGGCAAAGCAGAAACGTTTTTGCAGAGCCCAGCACTATCTTGGCAGTACCGTAAAATGCAGCTACATTGTGCTAGTGTGTGCCTGCAATATGCAGTTTGGATATGTAATGGATTCACTGCAGGACATGCCATCTCTGGAGAATGTTATGTTCCTCACCACCCTGGGAGCAGTGAGTGCTTCACCACCAGAACCAGAGCAGCCCTCACAGGACATGGACATATACAGTTAGGGCCAGAAATATTTGGACAGTGACACAAGTTTTGTTATTTTAGCTGTTTACAAAAACATGTTCAGAAATACAATTAAATATATAATATGGGCTGAAAGTGCACACTCCCAGCTGCAATATGAGAGTTTCCACATCCAAATCGGAGAAAGGGTTTAGGAATCATAGCTCTGTAATGCATAGCCTCCTCTTTTTCAAGGGACCAAAAGTAATTGGACAATGGACTCTAAGGGCTGCAATTAACTCTGAAGGCGTCTCCCTCGTTAACCTGTAATCAATGAAATAGTTAAAAGGTTAGGGGTGGATTCCAGGTGTGTGGTTTTGCATTTGGAAGCTGTTGCTGTGACCAGACAACATGCGGTCAAAGGAACTCTCAATTGAGGTGAAGCAGAACATCCTGAGGCTGAAAAAAAAGAAAACATCCATCAGAGAGATAGCAGACATGCTTGGAGTAGCAAAATCAACAGTTGGGTACATTCTGAGAAAAAAGGAATTGACTGGTGAGCTTGGGAACTCTAAAAGGCCTGGGCGTCCACGGATGACAACAGTGGTGGATGATCGCCGCATACTTTATTTGGTGAAGAAGAACCCGTTCACAACATCAACTGAAGTCCAGAACACTCTCAGTGAAGTAGGTGCATCTGTCTCTAAGTCAACAGTAAAGAGAAGACTCCATGACAGTAAATACAAAGGGTTCACATCTAGATGCAAACCATTCATCAATTCCAAAAATAGACAGGCCAGAGTTAAATTTGCTGAAAAACACCTCAAGAAGCCAGCTCAGTTCTGGAAAAGTATTCTATGGACAGATGAGACAAAGATCAACCTGTACCAGAATGATGGGAAGAAAAAAGTTTGGAGAAGAAAGGGAACAGCACATGATCCAAGGCACACCACATCCTCTGTAAAACATGGTGGAGGCAACGTGATGGCATGGGCATGCATGACTTTCAATGGCACTGGGTCACTTGTGTTTATTGAATGACATAACAGCAGACAAGAGTAGCCGGATAAATTCTGAAGTGTACCGGGATATACTTTCAGCCCAGATTCAGCCAAATGCTGCAAAGTTGATTGGACGGCGCTTCATAGTACAGATGGACAATGACCCCAAGCATACAGCCAAAGCTACCCAGGAGTTCATGAGTGCAAAAAAGTGGAACATTCTGCAATGGCCAAGTCAATCACCAGATCTTAACCCAATTGAGCATGCATTTCACTTGCTCAAATCCAGACTTAAGACGGAAAGACCCACAAACAAGCAAGACCTGAAGGCTGCAGCTGTAAAAGCCTGGCAAAGCATTAAGAAGGAGGAAGCCCAGCGTTTGGTGATGTCCATGGGTTCCAGACTTAAGGCAGTGATTGCCTCCAAAGGATTGTCAACAAAATATTGAAAATAAAAATATTTTGTTTGGGTTATGTTTATTTGTCCAATTACTTTTGACCTCCTAAAATGTGGAGTGTTTGTAAAGAAATGTGTACAATTCCTACATTTTCTATCAGATATTTTTGTTCAACCCTTCAAATTAAACGTTACAATCTGCACTTGAATTCTGTTGTAGAAGTTTCATTTCAAATCCAATGTGGTGGCATGCAGAGCCCAACTCGCGAAAATTGTGTCACTGTCCAAATATTTCTGGCCCTAACTGTATGTGACCTGGAGCTAAACCATAAAGCCCGCGTTGGGCCTGATATTCAGTTTGGTTAGGATCCAGTGCATGCCTGAGCGGGTCCTGAGGAGCTCAGAGTCAGAAGGTGAGCCATTCCCCATGGCAGCCGGGAGCAGCAAATGCCACAGTCAGGAGGATCTTGCAGCATGTCTGGTGTTAATACACCTGCAGCCGATGTCACAGCTATTGGATCACCAAATCTGGGAGAAGAATCAAGAGGACGACAAGGATGAGGAGGACAAGAAAGAAGAGGAGGAGGTAGTAGAGGCAGAAGGTCCTGTTTCCTCGCCTTGCGAAGCACCCCCACTAGAGGCCTTCGACTGGGATAAAGCAATGTGTGGACCCCTACACCCTCCAAGCAAATATCCTATTAGGCATAAACCACCCCAGGCTTTCTCCTTTCTTGAAGAGATTAAGCTGATGGATGCCATCGCTCAAGAGTGGTTGCATGGGCCTAAGGACAATGACTTTGAGGAGCAAAGTACCTGAGGCATGGTGGTGACATTCATACAGGAGAGGGAGTTTGTGTTCGTAGCCAAAGAAGGGACTGGTCATAGATGCTACATCAATTAGTCTACAGCTGCATGACCATTTTCCTAAAAGACTCCACACCGTATGTTGGGGAGTAGGTCACTTACATGAAGGTGAAGAGTAGCAAAGGGTGGTTTGCTGAAGGTGTAAGTTGAGTTGCCACCACAGACAAATTAGAAAATTGGCAGCAGGTGGCCGACATGCAGCGTGGACAAAACAGCACTTTGTCCTACAGATCTACATATTTTAAAATTATGGCTGTTTGGGTCTGACACATGTTACAAATCACATTATGTACAATCATGGCCTTTTTTCAAAAGTTATTAGTGTAAATTTTTTTTAGTTCACTTCTTGTGTGCTAGATTGTTTCTGCAAAGATGTGTTTTGATAATTCCTCACAGATGCTGGCAAACTAGCCACAGGCCTCTGGCCTGATGGTCTGCGGTATGGAAATGCAGAACACTACACACACTCCTGTAGAACAGAGATGGCCAAGTGCAGTCCTTACGGGCTGCAAACAATGCATGTTTTCAAGATTTACTTAGCATTGCGCAAGATGCTTGAATCATCACCTCCGCATATGATGAAATTAGCACCTGTGCAATGATAAGGAAATCCTGACCACTTGCACTGTTTTCACACCTTGAGGACTGTAGTTGTCCACCCCTGCCCTTTACGTCTCTGTGGAGGTAGCCAGGGGTAAGAGGAATCCTCGAGCCCTTTTACCACAGCTGCAGCTCTCCCTGAACCCCTTTAGGCCCTGTGACCATAGTGCATTTTTTTATGCTTTTTTATGCAGATTTTGAAAATCTGCATCAGAATCTTCATGTCTATTCCGAGGCCTGCAAAGTCTATGAAAGGTCAGAAGTGTGCCCATGTAGATTTTTTTTCCTTGCACATGTAGTTTTGATTTATTTTTTCTGCCCCAAAATCTGCATTTAATTTTCATTAAATGGGGAAAATAAACACATTAAATAGTATCACAAGCCAATCATAGAATAACAATTAATGATGTCACTCTATTAACCTTCCTTATTAATGATTTCCACTGAGCGCTTTCATACCTTGGGGTATATGGGATGGACGGAGTTAATAGAGTAACATTATTAAATGTTATTCTATGATTGGCTTGTGATACTATTTAATGTGTCCATTTTCACCATTTAATGAAAATCCACCTGACGAAGATAGCAATACATTGTGGAAATGCGTTGTGGTAAATAAACATGTTAACCCATAAGTAATCTCCTTATGTGTGCTCCCCAGTGGTCCTAGTCAGTAATTTTTTCTTTCCTTAATCTTGTATAAACCACCCATCCTGGGTGTGATGTTTCTGGAAGCTGCAGGGAGGCACAGATATTGATAGCAAAGCAGCTCTGAACTGATAGGACCTGTGGTGATGTCAGACCCTGTGACCAGTGACTCGTGAGTCACATGACTGCGATCCATCCAATCGGAGCAATCCAGGAGTGGGCCAGGAAGCCAGCGTGAGCTGTTTCAGAGAGGACCGATGCCCAGAGGTCCCCTGAGCCATTTGCTGCATTTTACAGGTGAGAGGCAACACCTCATTCACCTTATAACTTGCCCCAATAGACCACCAGGTTCTCCCTATGGGAGCGCTTTTATCTTTTGTGTGTCTCAGACAAGCTTCAGCCTATGCAGCTTTTCAGAAATCGGGGTGGCAAGAATGAGATCCTCGGTGGTGTGCCTGTCTCTGCCTTTCTCTGGTCCTGTTCCTCAGCACTTCTACGGCCTGCATCTCCTTTCAGCACCTCTGCGCGCAGAGCCCCGATCCAGCAGCCACGGGTCTTGGCGGGCGACCGGTACCGATCCCCTGACCCCCGTCTGGCTGCCTTCTTGGGGGATCCAGTGTGAGCCACAGCTCCTATGAAGTTCATGGCTTACGGTTCAGCTGTTCGGATACTGGACTCCCGTGCCGCGTTCAGGGCCGGTTCCTGTTTCTAGACCAAACCCCTCCGCCTGGTATCACAAGTTCTGGATTTTGGCGCACGGGCTACTCTTGCTCACCCAATGCCCCTAGGGTTCCTTCCTTTCTGTTCCCGGGATGAGCCTCCTTCTGCTCAAGTCCCCTGCTTGTCAGTTCACAACTTGCGTCTTTTTTCTCACTGTGCTCTACATTCTTGCTGTCCTCTCCTCCTCTCCGCAGTACTGTCTTCACTCCTCCTCACTCGACCACTCCTCGAACTGAACTGCTCTTTTCTTCTTTCTACCTCCCATCCGCACTTCTCTACCCTATTCTCCTCCCTTGGACTGGGTCCTCCCAAAAGTGGGTCCATCCAAGTTCCTAACTAGGGTCTGCGTGTTTGGGTGTTTGGTGAGGATCCCACACTTACCATCCCCATCTCTCAACTACTAGAATACCACACCCGTGGCTTGGGTGCAGTACCCCTCCTGGCATCCAGACTGGTGGGGCGCCACATTAGCATTACAGAATGCAGTATGTAAGGCCTTACTGGTTCTAGATTCAGCTTATATGCAAAAAAAATAGTGACATGTAAACTTTAAGATACCACTGAGTCATACTTCTCTGTGCACTTGCATCCTCATAACCTGTTTACACAATGATACTACATTTGAAAGTATGAATGCATTCACTAAATGTGGGCAGGTTGGGAATCTAACCTTGCTGTAATAAAGTAATAGAGATGTCAATGCATTTTGAACTTAACCAACACAGACTGATTTATTGTATAAGTAAATATAAGTGTGGCACCCTGCGGTATAGGTAGCCACAGAACCACCTGGTGCACAGAGGGATTTCCACATCAGGTACCCTACACATGCAACACCTTTCACCCCAGACCTGAAGGAGGAGCCATACTTGCTGCCTTAAGGCAAAATCCCCTATAAATTCAGGCCTGGGGGAAGAGTTAGGCAGTGCAGTACAGAGCAGTACTGTGAAGACATCCTGGTGAACGGAGCCGCTCTAGGCCCATACCAGAGGGCAGCCTAGCCAGTGCAGGGGCCCAAGAGTGAGGGTCAGAGGCAAGGCGAGGAACAGAGTGGGGGCAGAGGAACCATACCGATTCGCTCCAGGAAGCAACATGAACACCAGAGTCCGAGTCTGCCAAGGACTACTTAGCCCAGCAGAGAACACCGGTCAACCAAGGAGACTTCAGTCTTCTGGGACACTTGTAGCACAACAACCACGAGAGCCAGGAACCGCAGGAGACATAGCGACAGCCAACAGAAGGTTCTCACCGCCTGCAATACAAGTGAGAGACATAGAAGAGGTCACTTCAGGTTCCAGACAGGTGAGGTCCTAAGCACAGACACTAGGACAAAGAGGCCTTACAACTCATCAGGTGTGCAGATCCTGAAGTTCCTCCTGACCACCTGGAGTGTACCCTGGACGTTACCTTGCAACAACATCAGTAAAGGGTACGGAAACAACTTTCAGTGTGTGTGTGTGTGTGTGTTATTACGGCCCCCTGATCCTGCCCTTAACACAGACTGCCTGCCAGCATCTCCACCTGATGAGCCGCCTTCCCCTGCAGCACCAGAGACAAGGCTGAGTGGAAAGCTGCCTCCCTGTGCAAAATCCCTATTCTACATCACTGCCCCAGGGACCCTGCTCCATATATGGGGAGTGTTACCATCTGGCTGCAGCTTCATCATCCCCGGAGTTCTGAAAGCAACGCCGGTATCATTACCGGGTACCGTAGGTGGCGTCACAAAACTTTCCTTTATTTTATTTTTCCCCCTTTTTACACATTATTCAGCGACCACCGGGGCCACAAGCTTGGGCAAGCCACCAGTTACATTCTCCACTGCAACTGTCCAGGACCGGGTACCCCCAGTTCCTGTGGTGGGTCATAAGCATCCCATACATCAAGATGTGACAAGACAAGAAGGGGAGGGGGGACAAGAGGCGCAATAGTGCCCTTATCACTAGACACTACTCCTGTAGTGGTGAGAAAAGAAAAGCCACTCACCTATGCCAGTTGTGCCACCCACAACTGGTTAATAAACCTGGTAGGATAAATATCCTGATGGCTGCTGCTGGACTTCCACCGGTCTCCACTCGTGGAGACGAAATCAGATGCTTTGGGGAAGGAGAGGTGTGTCACAGTCCGCGCTGCCAATGTGCTGTCAAAGTGTTCCGCTTTAAAAAATGCCAGTAGACGGTGTCCAGGTTTAACCTTCTTTTTATTCTCCAACGCGTTTCAACGCCTTTCCTGGCGTCTTCATCAGGGAACAAACCCTTTTTAAAGCGTAACACTTTGACAGCACATTGGCAGCGCAGACTGTGACACACCTCTCCTTCCCCAAAGCATACATCAAGATGTAGGCTTTCTTAAAGAAATTGTCCACTACTTGGACAATATCTTATCTTATATAAAAGTCACTCTCAAATTGACTTACGTCCAAGAAGAGTGTATGCAGCAAAGTAGTACATTAGTGGCTACAGCATTCATGTGACATAACAATGCTAAAAAAAAAGCACCGGGAGACCTGGCAATGACATTGCTGGAGGTGAGTTTATTTTTTTTTAAATATTACTTGGGGGACTATAGCATTTAAGACATTGTTGTCCAAGTACCTTGCACCATATTATCATGCTGCATAAAAAGCCTGCATCTTGTCCCAGAAGTGCACAACTGCATGATCCTGCCTTCAGGCCTTGGCACCTCTATGGCTACTGTAATCTTTGTTAGTGCCCGCTTCCCTTCGGCTTCTGACCAAATCACCTGTTCAGCCTGACTAGTCCGGGGTTCTAACATCCATTGTGTGTAAAAACCCTACAATGAAATCTTGCCTGGGTGACTTCTTGCTCCCTCAGTGACAACCTCAGAGGACAAAAGGTTCCAGCATGCTTGCTGGCCACACACTGAGGCATTGGTACAGCTTTAATCAACAACAGTAGACATTGCATTTCTGTCTGGGGGATCAAACCTTGAGGGTACCTTTACACGCCGCTACTGGAGGATGGATACAACCCGCTACAGGCTACAAATGTAGCTTGTAGCGTCAATATAGCCCGTAGAAGCGGCGTGTGAAGACGGGACGGAACAGCCGGCAACAGATACATCTGTTTCCGAGCACTGCTCGAAAACAGATGGATACAAAGCCGATTGTAGCGAGCTGTATCGGCGTGTAAAGAAGGAACAGAAGGGTTGTTTCTACACCATGCTATGTAGCTGGGGCGTGACACAGGCTCCGGGTTTCCGCGCCCCCTTCAGCGATCATTGGAGGAAGCTCCTGCGTTGCGATTGGTTGTCGCCGCACAGGGTCGGCATATTTAAGGAGCTGACGAGTCACACTACACAATTGCTCGAGCGTCAAGTATTAATCAGCCTCCTGCGATGCCTGCCCAATCATGGTATTATTGCTTTGTCCTATCAGCGTACGGACGTCTCGTAATCCACAATTGTAGCACGCCTATGTGCTGTCCCTGCTGCACCAGGTACGCCCATAGTAGCTGGTTGTAGCGGTGTGTAAATGAGCTAAGATGAGCTACAGATGGCTACTTGAGACACCCGGCGATGTATCTAGCTATAGTCAGCGCGGTTTTTTTTCGCGGCCGCACCTGCCGCAAGTGCAAAATTGCACTTGCCGCACCTGCCTCAAGTACGCCTATACTTTGCATGGCGTTTACCGCAACCGCGCCGCAAGTGCAGCCGGTATGCGGTAATCGCGGCAGATGCGTTTTTTTCACAGCATCTGCCGCGAATTTAAAAAAACACTGATGTAAAAGGGCCCTAAGATGACCTTTTCTGATTTGCTTTCATCAGGGTCTGTGAAGAATCCTTGTTATTCTTCATATGGCTGCCAGCACCAGAGTCTATATACCATATTTGCCTTGTAGATGAGCCTGTACTGGTATTAAATGCAGCTTCAACACATGCAGATTTTTTCCTCTAGAGCTGTTTTCACTTTTTGATCACTGTTGTGCTTTTTAAGCTGACTCCTTCTTGCTTTCCAAATTCTACAGTCTACTTTAATGTGGCCGGGCTTTTTACAGACAAATGCTGTTTCTGTTCTAGAATCAGTACTGCTACTTACATTATGCATTTTTCGTTTGAATTCATCTACAAGCTTGCCTTTGAAATATACTAGTGTGAGCTCATCATCTAGCCGTGCATCTTGTGCAGTGACAAGTGTTTCATAACTTTCTGGAAGACCACTATATTGCAGAAACATGAAAGTCTTTAATTTTTTCTCCAATACCCCTGAGACACTTCACAATCTCTAGGGTGCTTCTTATATAGTCCTGCGTATTCTGGCCATCACTTAGCTTCGACTGGTACAGCTTTCTCATGAAATAAAGCTTATTGCTGAGATTTGATCTTTCATGCATTTTCTGTAATTCATCCCACATCTCTTTTGCAGTTGCACACTTGCATATATGCACAATCTGATCATCATCTACACTGAGGGAGATAGTACTTTGTGCTTTCTGATCCTACTCTAGCCAATCATCTGGTAATGGATGAGGCACTTGTTCCATTCCTGCGTATATTTTTACATACTTTCTCCTATGAGCAGCATCATCACCTTGAATTTCCAGGATTGATAATGCTGATTGGTGAGACTTTGCACTGAGAACTTGCATTGATCCCAGCTTGTGGACATCTTCTCTGTTGCTGTATTACTCTTCTGTGTCACTCTGTGCTCTGTGTCACTCCTGGGGTTCTGTGTCACGCTGGAGTTCTGTGCTACACTGGGCCCATAACCTGTTGGCAGCGGATCATTTAGGATACTCTCAAGCATGTTGACAACAGAACAGAGCTTTAAGTAGCAATAAACAGGTACAGATTTGATAGGCTTTGTGTAATCAGGAATATACGTTTCTTAAGTGTCTCTGTGCAGCATCATGATGCAGGCTGCTTCTCCTCTCATGCACAGACACAGGATACTGAGTACAGTCACATGGTCTTTCCTGTGTGTGAGCCTCTGGGAGTGTTTTTTTTTTATCTAACTTTATAGACAATACACAAACCTAGCAATAGGACACTTACATATACAGGAATTGAGTTGTTGCACTAAACATATTCTAACAAAAACATATCAGGTCTCTTCATGTCTGTCCACAACAGAGTGTTCTTTTATCTTTGGACTCATTATCATTATTGCTCTGCCTCTAAGTTGTACCTTCTCTGGGATACCCTGACCTGTATCATGTCTGTGCACCACAGCATTTCATGGTATGGTAGGCTGAAATACATTTTTTCTTTTTTCTTTCTTTTGTTGGCATAGTTTTACACAGACATCATCTATCCACAGGCTCAGAGGGAGGCTTTGGTTTTTCTTTGAAGCAGTTAAAGGGAACCAAGCACCAGGATTAGTGCTATAAAGTGAATCCAGTGCCTTACCAGCACTGGGATGCTGAATGCAATTATACTTTTACTGAAAGATTCAAAAGAAAAGTGCCTTAAAACTCCTGTAAATCAGCACAGCAGGTGATTGACATGTGCAGCATGACATCAATATTTGTTTTTTGTATTGTTTTCTCATGGTCTTGTCTTTGTACTGAAAGTCACCCCCTAACCCTCATCCAGACCTTCAATTTACTTTCACTATCATACAGCAACATTATAGTAAAAGTACAATGCAAGGTTAGATGAGTTGAAGGGGGAGAGGGGTTCGGCTTACAGCTGAAAGACAAGCTCACAGCGGAGTACTAAAAAAAGAAAAAAACAATTGTGATGTTGTGGCGCCCCTGCAACCAGGGTGGCCACAGGTAGGAACTGCAGCCAGGAGATAGTGACAGTTTTCATAACAAACAACTCCAAAACACAGATCCACTGACATAAGACCCAACCTGGAGCCTGGGACTTTAGGCAGGCAAGGGGTAGTAGGGCCAGTTACAAGTGGGTGAGGCCTAGTCATGGTAATGGACCAATATAAAAAAGGATAAACAGGAAGTAGTTAGCCAGTAGGCGAGTGCCGAGCAGCAAAGACCAAGAGGAGTAGGCTGAGAGGAAAAGACAGAGTGACCAGTAAAGACAGGAACAACAGAGACCGGACCGGTGCCACCGGGTCCGAGGAAGACGGTAGCGCTGATAAATTACTGGCAGGACAGACTCACCTGACGTACAGTTGTGGCCAAAAGTATTGACACCCCTGCAATTCTGTCAGATAATATTCAGTTTCTTCCTGAAAATGATTGCAATCACAAATTCTTTGGTGTTATTATCTTCATTTAATTTGTCTGCAATGAAAAAAACACAAAAAGAATTGTCCTAAAGCCAAATTGGATATAATTCCACACCAAACATAAAAAGGGGGTGGACAAAAGTATTGGCACTGTTAGAAAAATCATGTGATGCTTCTCTAATTTGTGTAATTAACAGCACCTGTAACTTACCTGTGGCACCTAACAGGTGTTGGCAATAACTAAATCACACTTGCAGCCAGTTGACATGGATTAAAGTTGACTCAACCTCTGTCCTGTGTCCTTGTGTGTACCACATGGAGCATGGAGAAAAGAAAGAAGACCAAAGAACTGTCTGAGGACTTGAGAAACCAAATTGTGAGGAAGCATGAGCAATCTCAAGGCTACAAGTCCATCTCCAAAGACCTGAATGTACCTGTGTCAACCATGCGCAGTGTCATCAAGAAGTTTAAAGCCCATGGCACTGTGGCTAACCTCCCTAGATGTGGACGGAAAAGAAAAATTGACGAGAGATTTCAACGCAAGATTGTGCGGATGGTAGATAAAGAACCTCGACTAACATCCAAACAAGTTCAAGCTGCCCTGCAGTCCGAGGGTACAACAGTGTCAACCCGTACTATTCGTCGGTGTCTGAATGAAAAGGGACTGTATCGTAGGATACCCAGGAAGACCCCAATTCTTACCCCGAGACATAAAAAAGCCAGGCTGGAGTTTGCCAAAACTTACCTGAGAAAGCCTACAACGTTTTGGAAGAATGTTCTCTGGTCAGATGAGACAAAAGTAGAGCTTTTTGGGCAAAGGCATCAACATAGAGTTTACAGGAGAAAAAAAGAGTCATTCAAAGAAAAGAACATGGTCCCTACAGTCAAACATGGCGGAGGTTCCCTGATGTTTTGGGGTTGCTTTGCTGCCTCTGGCACTGGACTGCTTGACCATGTGCATGGCATTATGAAGTCTGAAGACTACCACAAAATTTGCAGCATAATGTAGGGCCCAGTGTGAGAAAGCTGGGTCTCCCTCAGAGGTCATGGGTCTTCCAGCAGGACAATGACCCAAAACACACTTCAAAAAGCACTAGAAAATGGTTTGAGAGAAAGCACTGGACACTTCTAAGGTGGCCAGCAATGAGTCCACACCTGAATCCCATAGAACACCTGTGGAGAGATCTAAAAATGGCAGTTTGGAGAAGGCACCCTTCAAATATCAGGGACCTGGAGCAGTTTGCCAAGAAGAATTGTCTAATATTCAAACAGAGCATTGTAAGCTACTCATTGATGGTTACCGGAAGCGGTTGATCGTAGTTATTTTGGCTAAAGGTTGTGCAACCAAGTATTAGGCTGAGGGTGCCAATAGTTTTGTCTGGCCCATTTTTGGAGTTTTGTGTGAAATGATCAATGTTTTGCTTTTTGCTTCATTCTCTTTTGTGTTTTTTCATTAAAGACAAATTAAATAATATAATACCAAATATAATACTAAAGAATTTGTGATTGCAATCAATTTTCAGGAAGAAACTGAGTATTATCTGACAGGGGTGTCAATACTTTTGGCCACAACTGTACCTAGGAAGTTACATGAGTAGGAAAGAGCCCGGTGATCCCTTGCTAGGCTGGAACCAGAGTGTCGGCTCTGAGAGGTACTGAAGGCTCATACCGGCTCCCCAGACAAACTGACGGGGAACACAGATTCCAGATCCGTGTTCCCACTACAACGTTGGGGGCATAGAAGCAACTAGGAGGACCCGGCTTACCGCCCATACACTTAGGTCGAAGCTACATTGAGCGACCGAGCTGCCGCTCAGCAATCCACCCAGAAGAAGAGAGAGAGAATCAGCCTGAAAGGACATATAGAAAGAGTGAGGAGTCTTAGAGTGACAACCTGGCTGCAGAGGGTTTAAGTGCTACCGGAGTTAACTGTGTAAAGCTGAACTGTACCGTGAACTGTTTGACCGTGAAGAACTTACAAGTAAATATTGTGAACCCTCCTTCAGTGTCCGTGTCTGATTCCAGGTATACAGAACTGTCAATGCACCATTTTACCCTATCAGGAGCTGTCCAGACCCGCGGTTGGCTCATCCACCTAGCTGCAGCATCCATCCATCCTCCTGACAGAAGTACACTGCAGCGGTGGTCCCCTCATTGACCACAACCCGTGGGTGGCGTCACGACAAACTCCCCTTTAAATATCCCCCCATTTACTTGCGGAACCCGGGACCAAGACCGCCGTAATATCCCAGCAGTACCCCGGTCCGGTACCGAGTACCCCCCTCCAGTGGGCTCCACAATGTCATGCAGCAAATGTCAATCACCTGCTGCTCTGATTTACAGGAGTTTCATGACACTTTACTTTGCAATCAAACCTGGAATCTTTCAAGCAAATGTATGATTGCATTCAGCATCCCAGTGCCTTCACTTTATAGCACCAAATCCTGGTGGTTGTTCCATTTAAGCGATATAGGCTCCCAGCCAGGGTTTAGCCTTCCAGAATTGACTTGGTCCCTACAAGGTTGCTATAGGTTTGAGTTTTATACTTGGGAGTTTTGAAGCTGGACCACCTGTTGAGCCATGTGTCCTATCTCAGCTTCACATTTTGAATGAGGTCTTCAATCTTGGACCAAATATGATATAGTCATTTGGCATGGAATTATAACCTCCATAATTTTCTACTGGCTATAAGTGAACATTATTCATTTTCCACCTCCGTAAGGAAACATGTATTATACAACGCTTATTTGTAGAAATAGGCTCTGTGTAATGTGGGGGAGGACAAATCTTGTGGAATGAGGGACGTGTTCTTTGTATTTTCCACCACTGCAGCAAAATGATGAGAATGATGAACAGCGGACCCTTCTGTAATTGGTTCACCAATTGTAAACCTACAATTTAAGAAACCCAATATTTACAATGTATAAGAGCTATCAAGTTGATCTAGATGCACTGTGAATGTTGTGACTCTGTATGCGCAGCATTGCTGATGCTATGTGGCATATTCAGGCTTTGGTCTTAGCCGGATGATATATTGTAGACTTGGAGCTGTACAGTACACTTTGTGGATGGGTCCTGTCAGGTATGCCTTTGTACCATAGAATAAATTGTACTCCCTCTCAAGGTCAAAGTCTTATCTATTCTCTTGTGGGAACACTTTAACCCTTCTCTGTCTTGAAAGCCAGCTCACACATTCATTGATACCTACAGTTGTTTTTTTAGGTACCCTTTGATTTTAAGTCTTTTCTTTTATCATGCTGAGAATTGTAAATGTGATTTTAGTTCTTTTTTCAGTCCACATCATTGCATCCCTTTTATTACTTTTCTACTTCATTTACATTTCTTTCCCCCTTTTCTCTTCTTTTGTATATACTTTTGTGTCACGTCATCTTTATATTGGGGTTTATATAATGAGGCAATTTTCTCTTAACCTTGCTATCTCAAAGTTGCATTTTATCTTTTTTTTTTAGCCAAGTAGCTTAACTTACGGTAATAAATAGTGAAAAAGGTTTGGGTGGTTGATGTGCACCTAGAACTGGATAGCGTCTGTTTGCTGATCCTATCTAGGGAAATCTCATATGCTCCACATATTGGAAATCCGTGACCTTCCCCTGCTAATCAGAGACCTGCTTGCGGCTTATGTGGGCAATAAACCCCATGGATTCATCAAGGCTGAACTGTCAATTTTCTCATTAAATAGCTGTGCTAGGAAGGTGATTATCCCCTGCACACTCTCTCAATATCTTATTAACCTCTACATTATTAACAAATCTTCAGATACTGTACAAAAAATAGGACAGAGGTTTTTAGCAATGTCTATTGCTATTAACTTGGTGGAATCACTAACTAGACTGGATGCACCAGAATGTGAGCCGATACTGATGAGTATCATAACAGTTGGAGACTGTTTGGCGACGCTGCTAAACCTGTATAATATACAAGGTAGCACATGGCAGGTGTGGTACTCAAATACAGGCTGTATTAAGCCTACCATGTGCTTTTACTATTATTTGGTAGAGAAGATTTTGGACCTCATCAGGAACCAGGGTCACAGTATAGCTACCCTCACATTGTCAATAGCTACAACCCAGAGTAGGCATATAAAAAACATATAAAAAAGGATAAAAGCAGGGGCGGACCTACCGTGATGCAGCTGCACCAGGGCCCCGACCGGTTAGGGGGCCCCTCAAGCCTGCAAGGGGGCCTTCAGCCGACCCCCATGACCCTGTGTCAGAGGAGGTTAACTGAGGGAAGATTCCTGCTTCCCTTGGCTGATCCTGCCCCTCCTCTCCTCTGCCGCCCCGGCTCCCAAGACTGGAATGGGCAGCTCTGCGCTGGTAGGACACCGACACCCGCTACCACCACCATTTCCCCCCCCACACACCCCGCTCCTCACCAGCAGGCAGCTGCTGCACCAGGGCCCTCCAGGCTCAAGGTCCGCCACTGGATAAAAGTATTGCAGGCTTAAGGCACTCAACTAGTTAGGTCCAGAAATATTTGGACAATGACCAAATATCTGTGATTTGGGCTCTGCATGCCATTAATTTTTAATTGAAAATTAAACATCTAAGATTCAATTGAAGTGCAGACTTTCAGGTTTAAATAAAGGGGCTGAACAAAAATATCCTGTGAAATACTTAGGCATTGAAACCATTTTTGTACAAAGCCTCCTCATTTCAGGAGGTCAAAAGTAATTGGACAGATTAGGTTTGCCATACATAACATCTTTTATTTTTATTTCTTAGTAAATAATCTTTTGCAGGCTATGACCACCTGTAGCCTGGAAGCCATGGACATCACCAAACACTGGGTTTCGTCTTTTGTGTGATTCTTCGCCAGGTATTTCCTGCAGCTGAATTCAATTGTTGCATGTTTGTGGGACTTTTTGTTTTTAAGTTTTGTCTTAAGCATGTGAAATGCATGCTTGATGGGGTCGAAATTGGGCGATTAATTTGGCTATTGCATAATATTACTCTTCTTTGCCTTTAAATCTCCTAGCTTGATTTGCATTATGTTTTGGGTCATTTTCCGTCTGAAATGTAAAGCGCTATCCTGTAGTGATGGGCGAATCCTAAATTACTCGGAATCGCTTGACTCTAGAGAGTCCGAGCACATGACTCGCTACTCGTTGCGAGTCTAGCGAGTCCAATGTTAATGGATGGGGAAGTGAGTAATAGCGAGTAGTGTGAGATTTACAAATCGCAGATGTGTCTCGGAAGCTTCAGCCTGAAGCAATCCTAGTTTTGTCATTTATTTGCATTGGACTCGTTTACTTTGCAACTGTAATCGCTGGGAAACTAGCACAGATAAGAGTCCTGCTTTCTCCTCTGTGCTGGCTGCCAGCTCCAGGGTCCTAGAGCCCGCCTGCTGCCTGATGTAGCAGTGCTGAGATTGTTCTCAGTCTGCTCATTCCCTGTGTACAGACATGAATGTCTGTGCACAGAGATGATGTAGCAGAGCTGAGATTGTTCTCAGTCTGCTTATTCCCTGTGCATAGACATCTATATTTATGCACAGGGGATGTAGCAGAGAGGACATCGCGTTTTGGACTGCGTCGGACGGAAGAGGATTTTTTTAATTAAAGATGGAGTCCCTAATGGCTTTTTTTTTTATTTCTAATAAAAAATTTTCTTTGTGTTGTATTTTTTTTAAAACAATTTAATAGAAATTCATGGCGGTCATGTCTAATATTGGCGTGACCGCCATAAATTTCGGGCTTAGGGCCAGCTGATAATACAAAGCTGGCCCTAACCTCTTTATTACCCAGCGTGCCACCGCTACCAGGGCCGCTGGAAGAGCGGGGTTCAGCGCCAGAGGATGGCGCTTCAATGAACGCGCCATCTTCTGGGGCGGCTGCGGGCTGCAATTTGCAGCGGGGGGTGCCCAGAAAGCTTGGGCATCCCTGCGCTGCGGATTCCAGCCCCCAGCTGCTTAGCTGTACCTGGCTAGACATAGAAATTGCGCGGAGCCCCACGCATTTTTTTTAAATTATTTCATGAAATTCTGAGATTCTGACTCTGACTCTGACTCTGAGACTCTGACTCTGAAATTCATGAAATAATAAAAAAAAAATGCGTGGGGCTCCACGCAATTTCTATGTCTAGCCAGGTACAGCTAAGCAGCTGGGGGCTGGAATCTGCAGCGCAGGGATGCCCAAGCTTTCTGGGCACCCCCCGCTGCAAATTGCAGCCCGCAGCCACCCCAGAAGATGGCGCGTTCATTGAAGCGCCATCCTCTGGCGCTGAACCCCGCTCTTCCAGCGGCCCTGGTGGCGGTAGCACGCTGGGTAATAAAGGGGTTAATACCAGCTTTGTTATACAAGCTGGTATTAAGCCCGAGATTCTTAATGTCAGGCCACGTTTGACCCAGCCACTAAGAATCTCCAATAAAGGGTTAAAAAAACACAACACAGAGAAAAAATTTTATTTGAAATTAAAAAAAAAGCCATTAGGGACTCCATCTTTAATTAAAAAAATCCTCTTCTGTCCGACGTAGTCCAAAACGCGATGTCCTCTCTGCTACATCCTCTGTGCATAGATAGATGTCTATGCACAGGGAATGAGCAGACTGAGAACAATCTCAGCACTGCTACATCATGTCTGTGAGCAGGCGGGCTCTAGGACCCTGGAGCTGGCAGCCTGCACAGAGAAGACAGCTGGACTCGGCTCGCAATGTAACAGCAGTTACTTTGCGAGTTTCCCTGCTATCATTGGCACAGTAGCCGAGTCTAATGCAAACAATGGCAATCCTAGTTTTGTCAGCGTTTCTGACAAAACTAGGATTGATATTGATTTGCATTGGACTCGTGCGAGTAATCACTGGGAAACTCGCAGAGTACCGAGTCCTGCGAGTCCCTTACTACTCGCCGAGTAACGAGTCCTAGCGAGTAGATTCGCCCATCCCTACTATCCTGTCAACCTTATTGTATTTGGATGAATCGGATCATAAAGTATTGCCCTGTACACTTCAGAATTCATCTGGCTGCTTCTGTCTTTAGTCAGTAGTCAGATTTTCAATAAAAACTGGTGACTCACTGCCGTTGGAAGCCATGAATGTCAGGCCATCACCCTGCCTCCACCACGTTTTACACATTATGTGGAGTTCTTTAGATCATGACGCATTCCAAGCCTTCTCCATACATTCTTCTTCCCATCATTCCGGTACAGATTGATCTTAGCTTCTTTTGCCGACAGAATGCTTTTCCAGAACTGAGCTGTCATCTTTGCATGTTTACATGTCTTAGGCTGCTTTCATATCACGTTTTTTTCCTGTCTGTGGAATCCAACTTTTTGTAGGACCCCATGGTCAGGAAAAGACACCACAGGGGGTGTGCTATTCTGTGTCCGGGTCCGTGATTATCACGAATCCGGACACAGCGGGGCACTTTCACTTCCGCAATATATAATATACATTGCAGTAGTGAAATTTAGTAAAAGGTTAAAAATAAAATATCTGTATGCTCACCTGTCTGCGATCCACCGCTACTTCCAGCAAGGTCCGGGTGCTTATAGGACCTGTGGTGACGTCACAACCCGATCAGCTGATCAGGTCACATGACCTCAGTTACCTCGGTAACTGCGGTCATGTGACCCACTGACGCTGCAGGGTTGTGACAACAGATTTTTTATTTTTAACTCTTTCTTTTGATTAATTTCACTACTGCAGTGTATGTATATACATTCCAGAAGTGAAATTAGATGGTTAGGAGCAAGTTTAGTGTACTGAGCATGCTCAGTACACTAAAATCGGGTCTGAGGAATGATCAGCTGTTTCCTCATACCCGCGCTCATAGGCCCCAATGTTAAAGGCCAAGGATTGGATCGGATTTGGCCTAATTGCCATCCAATTTTGTGGGATCTGTTTTTTTGCTGTGCCCAAAATTGGAGCAGTCTCCGATGTATGAAGGTTATTGAGTGGCCCTGAAAGCAAGCAGCAGTAGACTGGTAAGCTCTATCTATTCGATGATCTATCTATCCTATCTACCAGTCTGTCTGTCAGTCTGTCTATCATTTCTGACATTGGAAATAATCATGCTAAAATCACAGTTCGTGTGCTGTGTGTGTGGTGTGTGATTAATTATCACATCCATGCACTTGCATTGGAGGAATCTTGCGAGATATGCTGCCATATGCAAGATGCTGCAAATTTTTCATCTGTACGTTTCTCACATAGGGAAAACTCACAGATATGCATTTCACTATTGTTTAACATGGTTGCGAGTGCAACCAGATATTTTATCTGTTTGTACTCACAGAGCTTTTCTGCAGATGTGAGCACACTTTTAGTCACTCTCTCCAGTATAATGTAAGCTCTTATGACAGCAGGTTCCAATCTCTCTAGCTCACCTATAAAGTGTAAACTGTCATGATCAGTAAGATTGTCTTTCTCTCTCCACTCTACCAGATATTTTCCAGTATTGCAGTTTTGAGGTTTATGCAAATGTATTACTGCAAATCACATTTTTGGGAACATTCAGTGAAGTTCAAAGTCGTGTTTGAGTTTCAAAAGATGGGTTCATCTCTACTCGACATCAAAACTTCACAAAACGTAAAGTTATAGTGCATAATATTCATTATTTGGCAGAATATTTTATGCACTTACCTCTTACCCAAAGTTTTGCTGTGATTAATGATAAAAGAAAACTGGTGTAGATGAAGAGAAAACTATATTTAGGGGTGAATTGTTTAACACATATGTCAGTTTTGTATGTCAGTCTTGATACAGAGTTCACTCAATTAAGATTCACTAAATTCAATAAGGTGTTTTGGGCTCCTAGTGAATTTGGTGCATCTTTCGGCTGAGCATATTACAGAGTTAGAAAATGCACTTAACTGAGGCCCACGCACTTATCATTATGGCTGTAGCTGAAATTAAAACACCAAAAGTTGCTAACTTTCTGAGCAACTACATGTTGTGCTAAAATTATCAACATTTTAACACCTGAAATCTGATATAAAATGCTTGATACATCAAGCCCTTATGGTACATTTACACGCGGCCACAGGAAGGTAGGAACAGGCAGGCATCGGACACAAATTGTGCCTGATGCCTTCAAAAGACCTTGATGTGGCTGCGTGTAATTCAGGACTTTCCTTCCTTCAGGGAAGACACAGGAAGGAAAGTCCTGAATTACACGCAGCCACATCGAGGTCTTTTCAAGGCATCAGGCACAATTTGTGTCCGATGCCTGCCTGTTCCTACCTTCTTGTGGCCGCGTGTAAATGTACCATTAGTGGTTTTATTTTCATTTTACATAGAAGTGAATTGATAATGTTATCCCTATAGTCACTTCAATAAAGAAGTGAATAAACTCTAGCGTCACCTTTAGGTAGCAATCCTCAAAGTCATAGTCGACTCTTTAAGAGGCCTTTTAATATGACCAGGAATTTGTGCCAGATCAGAACCCCAAACTACAGATGCTGCATTTCGGGGTAACTGCTGCTCATCAGTGCAGTGTATGGGATATTCTGATCTGGCTGTATTAGGCTAAGACGAGGTCTGGGGAACCAGCTATCTACCTTATGGAAAGGAGTTTCCCTGCAGCCATAAGTTTCTGGTAGAAGAAAAGGAAAGGAAGAAAGCGCACCGATCTAAATGTAAATGTATAATCAGATCGTAGGTGGATGTGGATGGCACTCACCTTTTTTAGGTCTTGTTCACTTGCGTATCGGTCACTAGGGACCATTAAGTATCCAGGCGTAGGTTTCCTCAGTAGTCGGTATGCTGCAAATCCCTGGTAGCTAGTAAGTAGCTCAGACCGAGTTACCATAGGAATATAGATCCAAAAATATACCTGAGGAAGACATTTTATACTGTCGAAACGCGTTGTATGTGCTTTTCTTATGAAACATTAAAAAACTCTTTATGAAATTATAAGAAGCTTTGGATCATAGACCTCTGGGAGCGCAAATAGCCTGGTAAAAAACTCTTTTGGACCTGCAGCCATAAGGAGATAGATAAGTTGATAAGGAGACTTAAAGCCGCAATGCTCCTCTGGGAAATGGATGAACTCTAGCGCCACCTTTAGGTAACAATCCTCAAAGTCATAGTCGACTCTTTAACAAGCCTTTTAATATGATCAAGGATATGTGCCAGATCAGAGCCCCAAACTACAGCTGCTACATTTTGAGGTAACTGCCCCTATCCCTATATGTTATCCCTATAATTCTTCTTTACTTTTTCTCTTTTAATGCATTATGGCTTTTTCCTTCAGTAGATTTAACCTTTGCAATAAGTGAGATGACTTTGTTTCACTTCCAAACCTTGGCAGCACCTTTCTAGAAATCCCAGAATCCTCTGCCGTATCCGCTCAATAGAAGTGGAAGGTAGATAGCGGTAAATATGTCATAAAGGGTTTGATTGTGTATTCCTGCACTGTCATTAATGGGATTTATTCTGCAGCTCCACTGAGCCAGTTTGGTTTTATTTAACTATAAACAACCTGGATCAGATAATGAAGTATCTCGCTGTCCGTAGTCCCATTAATAAGGAGGGATTGTAATAGGATCGCGTGTACCTCTGGGGGAAGTGAAATCACGCTGTATTAAGCTGATGACTAGCTGCGTGAAGCCAGTGCACTGACAGCGAGGATTCTCGGGGGCTTACAAGTAACCCGCACAGGATTAGTTAAATAAACAAATGCAGAATTAAAAATTGATTTTTGTGGCTGCCCTGCCACTATAAAATGATTTAGAGCCACATGGTTTAAGAAGCGGAGGAAAGAGCAGAAAAAAAAATCTTCCAGTTTAACATCCTGTCGGGTAAATTTATTTATTATTAGAAGCTAATTCACCGTGCTATGAATGTTGTCTTATCTCCAGCAAAATTATTTTTTTGAGTCATTTATTTAAATTTCTTCTGCAGGTAGTTTTAGAAGATGCTGATAAGAATATTTTGAACAAATAGCATTTATAATTAAAAATGAAATTAGTGTCGCCACAGAAGAAACTTTTTAAGATTTTTATTCTAGCTTGGAGAGAATTTGTTGAATATTTTATCAATGACTTACATTATAATATGGAATAAAGTAATCCTCCAATTATATGTGATATCTTCACTGTTGTGCTGTTGTCTGATATTTTGGAGGTCATGGAGAGCTATTGTGGTTACAGATGAGTTAATTTATTTGAGCAAAATTTAATTCTCCTCAAATTTTACAAATATCCAGATTCATTGCTAAATTCAGCAAAATGGTGAGGAACTACATCTGCTATCTGTTCAGCTACTTTTTGCTGAACTAAAGTGGGCCAGGTGACCAGAAGAAAAATAAATACATTGTACTTACCTCACTGCTAGAGGTAAGTGAACCTTCCCCGAACATATTCGCCAATTTCAAATTCGGCCCGAACATTGCAGATTTGGAACATTTGGCTTATGTTCGGAAAATAAGTTAAACATTTAAAATAGTCCTAAAACCTTCCCTGCCAAAACGCTTGCTAGAAGACCCGCCGAGTGGGGACAACACCTACCCTTAAGGTTAGGAGTGTCCCCAGCCTTTGGGTCTACCAATTTGTATCAAGCTGTATAATTATTTTGGAGCTTTAAATGAATTTTCTTAAGCTTCCTGGAGTTTTCAGGTGTTTTGACACCTTCAGGGTGTAAATTTTGGAAATAATGCCAGATGTGGCAGCAACTGTGAAGTTCAGGGAGCTTGCAGTGTGCTTAAAACATCCTTTCAAGAGAGTTTTATATTTTTTAGGGAATTGCTTTCAATTTTGCTTTATTTTAACATTTATTTTATTATTATTACTATTATTATTTTTTTTTTAGGGGGATGAACAAACCTTTGTTATTGCAGAGGGTCAGCAGCATGTGAGGCCATCTCTTCTACACTTATGTGATAGGAAGGACACTGTGAAATGGCGCCCATAGGGTCTTATCTGTGTAGTGCGGGATATAGCTCGGTGTGTGATGCACTCACCTTTGAAGGTTGTGCCAGTTCACAACACCTATTGATCACAAAGAGCCAGGCTGCTGCACCTCCTAAAGGATCCAAGGTGTGTAAAAAATGAAAAGGAGTTTCCACGTGCACTGCTCCGGGTATTGATTGGACTTGAAGGCTTGATCCAAGAATCTTTACTTGTAAAATCTCAATGCGTTTCGTGAGGTTCTCCTCACTTCATCAGGAGATACAAGCTTGCTTGAGATTTTACAAATAAAGATTCTTGGGTCAAGCCTTCAAGTCCAATCAATGCCCGGGGCAGCGCACGTGGAAACTCCTTTTCATTTTTTACACACCTTGGATCCTTTAGGAGGTGCAGCAGCCTGGCTCTTTGTGATCAATAGGTGTTGTGAACTGGCACAACCTTCAAAGGTGAGTGCATCACACACCGAGCTATATCCCGCACTACACAGATAAGACCCTATGGGCGCCATTTCACAGTGTCCTTCCTATCACATAACAACTCATATAAAAATTGCATATAGCCATGATATACTTCACATGTATGTACTTATAGGTCTATTCATATTCACGCTCAAAAATCACCATACTGTGGATACTGCTTCTTAAAAATGTGCAATCACTATTTCATGTTATTCCATACGCTTACTATACAGATTTTTGGCAAGAGCACGACTGTGTTATTGTATGTATAATTCATTTTGAACTTGTCCTTGCATTGCAGCAGTGCACTGCCCACTAGGCTTTATTTATCAGCATTCCAGATGAATTGGTGAATAGGTGACCTGAATAAAGTTATTTGTTTTCATCTTTATGTCTCCTAGAAATATGTCAGTCTTCAATCATTGTACCTACAGGTACATCTAAATGAATTAGAATATCATCAAAAAGTTAATTTTTTTTCAGTAATTCAATACAAAAAGTTAAATGCATATATTGTTATTATTATTATTTATTTATAGAGCACCATTGATTCCATGGTGTTGTACATGAGGAAGGGATACATACAAACAAGTTAAAAATGCTATGATATTTATATTTATTCATTTATATAGCGCTATTAATTCCATAGCACTTTACATACATCAGTAATGCTGTCTCTCTAAGGTGGCCGTCACACGCTAGCGATATAGATAACGATGTCATTAACGATCTCGGATTTGCACATCGCCCGAACGATGTGTGAGATCGTTAACCACAACGCTACACCCACAGATATCGCTCAGACGATTCTCCGATGCAGCGATACAGCGGTCGTATGCGCGACGCACTTATCATCTGTGCACATCGTTCAACAAACCGTCACACAGAAACCTCTAAACGATGTGGGGGTAAATGTGGGCGTTGTTCCAGGCAAAATTGGAGCACATAGGCGTGCTACATGGTTTACAAGCCGCGCCCCTCAATAAACCATTGGTGGTCAGTACTGCGTCCTCATTGGTCAGATCTCCTTGGAAACATGGCGGCCGCATCGTCATTCAATGTCCTGTGATATGGCTCGCAATGTACATGTATAAACACGAAAATAAATATGTATATATACCACAAAGAAAACGTGTATGTATTGTAAAAGATAGAAAGCGCTCTCCCTCTTGAGCGGCGTGCCGAATCCGAACACTTATGCGTTGCAGAATGGTTATCGGTTGGCCGATCCGTTAAGGACTCACCCTGTAGCGAGCTGTGTGTGCGGCATGAGTGTTTTTGCTTTAAAGCGCATGTGAAACGCATGTGTGTTTGCTGTGTGCTGGTGCAGATGTTTGATTGTGTTTTACAATGCGCATGTATTGTCAAGCGCTATTGTGGGTTAAAATGTATGACAATGCAAAGGAGGCAAAACGCCTCTCAACATTCATTGTTCCAGGTGCACGAATGTTTGTGTCCTCCTCTACTGTGCTTTTTCCACACGTGTGTTGTGAGCACCATATATGTGGTCCAACATATGCTTGTGTGTATGTAATCCTGTTTCCTACAAAAACATTGTCGCAAATATCAAGTCTGGGAACAAAAAGCAGGGCCTTTTGGTTTATACGTTTTCATGGAAAACGCACATTAAGCTGCCTCACCAACTTCACGGTAGGCCCTGGTCGAGACAGTCCTAACTCTGTCCCTACGTGCTAAAATAAAAAAATTTGACCACTGTCACAACGGCCTTTGGGGAGGTATGTGGGTCCTGGTCCCACCCGTCTCTCACAGGACCCATAAGCCCGGCCCTTCAACCAAAATGCCAACATGCACCAAGAAGCCAAAAACTCGGGCTCATGTCACAGACAAGCCGTATGTCTGCAACACATAGCTCCCCTGAAATGGGCAAGGCCTGGCTCTCCTCAAAACATTAACTAAAGTTTCCCTAAATCTAGGTTTGGAAATCAAAAAAACACCTCTTAAAAAAAGAAAAGGGGACACATGTCCTGGCTCAAACCCTGAGCTTCAGGACACATTGAAAATGTGTAATAGAAAATTCGGCATGGCACACTGATAATTACGGCAGGTTGTATTGCCAGCTCACAGCCCCTGGACCATTGAAGTACTGGCAGTACTGGTCCCTCATCTCCTGTGCCTCCTGGCGGCTGCTTCCACCCCTCATGGCTGTAGTCCTGCCATCTGTGGGGCATCAGCACGCCAGCCCCCCAACACCACCTCACCATTGCTGGAGTCAATGCGGTCCTCATAGTTAGGTGGTGTGTAGGCCTGGCGAGCTCGCCGTCTAAGAAAATTATGGAGCACACAACAGGCCATAACTACAAGGTCAATTGCTTCCAGTGTCATATTAATGGCCGTGTTGAAAATTCGGAAATGGCTACACATAATGCCAAAGGCATTCTTCACCACTCGTCGTGCCCGGGAAAGCCTATAATTGAAAATGCGTTGTTCGGCATTTAGGTGCCTCTGGGGGTATGGCTTCATCAAATTAGGATGTAGCGGAAAGGCCTCATCTGCCAGGAACACAAAGTTCATGTTCCCACAGGTGCGATTTGTGGGTGGTAAATTAAGACGTCCAGTTTTCAGTTTTTGGCCAAACGACGAATGGTCAAAACCCCCCCATCAGACACCCTCCCATTTGTGCCCACTGACACCGATACAAATTCATAATTAGCATTCACGACTGCCATCAAAACAATGCTAAAATATGATTTATAATTATAAAAATAAGACCCACTGTTGTGTGGTTGCGTAATCCTAATATGTTTGCCATCTATGGCACCACCACAGTTTGGAAACTGCCACTTCTGGCTGAAGTCGGCGGCAGTGGCCAGCCATTCTTCTGGGTTTTGTGGCAAACGCAGGTAAGTAGGAGCAAGAGTGCGCAGTATAGCCTCACAGGTCTCCGGAATGAGTTGGCTAAGGAGGGGTCGCGAGATAGCAGACGAGCCGGTAGAGGCAAAACTATGTTTACTATGCTGCCTACGCACAAAGGTGCTTGGCCTACAATGTGAACATTAAAAAAGGGACTACAAAGGAGCATGAGATTGACAAAAAGTGTACAGGTGCACTACACATGTGCAATTCATGTACTAAAAACCAACTACACATACAGTATCAATTAAGGTGTTAGAGGAATGGCACATGTTTATACACGCCAAAATGCCTTGCACCCCAAAATTGAAGACCCCACAAGCCCCTACACACACATGAAGATCACTACCAACATCACCTTTTCTACAGCATTAAAGACGGAAATACCATTAAACATCAGAAACATGTAGGACCATAGGTATGGAGAAACCAACACTACAGACACACAGTAATAAAACTCACATGCAGTGGTTGCTGAGATGGGTGTCAATCCAATGTGAAGGCACACAAAAGCTGAACTTTTCCAAGATGAATTAAGTGCACCAACGTAATGGTTCAGGCCTTGTATTTTACTATATGAAGAGATTTAACATAAAAAACAAGAACAAAAACATCACCCATACTGCAGAGGGAGGTCAACAACACAAACCCCGTCATATCTTTTTGGACAACGCCATAGTCACCCCCATTCACAATGTTTTCACATGCTGAATCTCAAAGTACATACCGCCACCAAGTCAGCAGCAAATACATAGTGTGGCTCCTGGAAACTCTACATATACGAGCCCCAGCCAATGACAATGCGAGTCATGCTACAAAAAGGCGTGTCTCCTCTGCGCTAACCCACATACCAACACGATGTTACGCCCTCCAAACAGGCGTGGTGAAACATTATGCCCACAAAACGCCGAGGCTATGTTCCACGACAGGCGTGGCTGAAACCGCAGGACCGCACCCAGCGTAGATGTTGCGTGCTGTACCAGGCGTGGCAATTGCGATGCGTATGCATCTCGCACCTGTGATACTCCACCAGCTGTTGGCTGAATTGTGATAAATAGTGCATTGTGAACGTGTTTTGGCCCTGCTCTTTTGTGTTTCCCTAGACACAAGTGCTTGAGAGCAGCCAGCCAGCTTCAAGCATTTTGTGGATTGCTCAACTATATCCTGTGTCCACACTGTCTGTGTTATACCCAAGGTATGTTCACATTATTAGATGGCACTGACCCATCGACCCTTCATGTTATTATATGGTACTCCAGCCACACATGTTGGATTGACACTGTCACAACAGCACACATCCCAGTGACTTGAGCAACATTGTTGGTCTAAGCAACTGTGGTGTTGTGTTATTGAGCTGCTGCTTTTCACATTGCTCAGGCCTGGTGCCTTATCATCCTGTGTATGTTCTTTTCCACATGGTTTAAACCATGTGCCACTGTGATTTCCACTGAGTACCTTTTTAATAGTTTTTGCAGATGCCCCGGACCAATAGGGATTATATCACCGCATTAATTGAGGCCTACCGACAGCACCCATGCCTCTGGCAAACCCGGTGTGTGGCCTATCGAAACCGGGCCCTACGCAATGCGGAGTACGAAACTCTCCTTGAGGTCGCCCGCCATTCATGCCAGGGCAACGACTGGATGTGGAGTACGTCAAAAAAAAAATTCAATATTTAAAAACTGTCTTCCACAAAGAACACAAGAAGGTGGAGGAGTCACATCGGTCAGGCATGGCTGCAGAGGAGGTATACACCCCAACCCTCTGGTACTACCCGCTTCTCCTCTTCACCCTGGACCAGCAGGAGCCACGGCAAGTGCTTGACATCGAGGAGTTTGTCCACCCACAACCGGACAATGTTGTTGAGGCCGTGGAGGGGGAAAATGTAAGTCCATCACCTAGGCCAATACTAACACACTTGGCACAGCATACACATTATTGCAAACAATCAGATCCATGTTTCAAAGGTAGAGAACGCAACCATACACCCATTTTGCCTCCCATCTTGCTTTTGGCTTTTCCAACCACCTACAATTGGAGCTATCACTCCATTTGCACACAAGTAGTGAGTGTTGTGTTATTGTCACAAGCTGTAAGGCCAAGTCACTATATTTTGCTGGAGATCAGGCACAATGTGGATTACTGACATACCTGTAGCTTGATCCTTAATGTCCAAATTATCACCAAAGTTGTACTGCCATGTTTGCTGATGTGTTTTTCCTTTCAACATGTAGGATCCGCTTGAAGGTCATTCTTCCGGGTGTGTGTCGGAGTCCCCTGACCAGCCACCAGCCCAATGTCCAGTCTGCTACAGCGCCCATCCGTCCCCTATGAGCTTTTCACGTCCCCGAGCTCGGGAACGCAGTACACCACCGGCAACAGCAAATAACCTGGTGTCCCTGGCCGAGCAGGTCTTGACACAGCAGGTACGGGAGCCCCAATGCCCCTTTGCCGCCATGGTGGCTCAGCGGCTCCCAACTTTTTCTCAAGACCAAAGGGAGCATGCTGAGCGAGTCATCATGCTGGTGATGGAGCAGGCCCGTTTGGGGAACCTGACGGCGGAATCAACGTTCCCTGCTGCCGTTCCCCAGCCACCAGCAAACCCACCCGCCTGGCAGTACCAGGGCCCTCCACATTACCAAGTAGGTCCTCCATTTGGCCCAGCACAGCACATGGCTCGGCGAGGGAGGGATGGATGGTATCCACCTCAGCGTCCCGACAACCGATTCCACCAGGAGGGTGATGTTTTGGACCAGCCCCATTATGCTGATATGTAGTTTTTATTTGTAGTTTTTTTTGTTCACGGTTTAGTGGAGGTTTTTGGGGCAAAGTAATTGGCCTATATCCAACCCTCTTTTTTTTTTTTCCCAAACCTTTGTGCAAGACTGCAAGTTTTTGTTAGGTATCTCAAATTGTTAGCCCGTCCAATGTAAGTTTACCCCTAACTGAACAGAGATTCAGTCATTTTGTATGAATAAAATATACTTTCAGTTCATTCTACTTTGAGATATGTTGTCCATGATTTTGCCATTGTGGTTACCCTTTAAAAACACAAGGTGTCACGCTGACCATCTATAGTAGGCCACATGCTGGATCTCGCTGCACCTACATATGTAGAGATTAATTCTACTTAAAGATTTTGTAGCCAGCAGTAGCCTCACTACTTCTTGGTGTACCCACAAGGCCGCAAAGATGTCCTTTACCATAATTGTATGTATTGCACACATTTAGTAAAGTTATTGGCCCAGGAGGCACCAGCTGGGAGATCTGGACGCAGTGAATACACATTGTTGGTGATGGTGTCAACACCGTTCTCTCAATACAATCATCACTTTACAAACAAACGGATGTGTGCCTGCTTGGTGCACATACGGCATGCTGACAATGTGCACCTTGAGTTACAAGATGTGTTATTGAGGGCTTCCTGGGGCAGAACGTGTTGAGGCCATGTTCTAGCCATCAGGCTCTTAAAGTGTAACATAACCCTCCCACAATCTTTTACATACATGTGTGCTTAGATAGAGGCAATTACATAAAGTTGTATGTACACCTTTTATTTTTGGGTCCAAAAGAGCCATACCATGCACACCAAGGACACATTGGTGTTTGAGTGTAGGAAGAACCCCTATTCACTTGTGATGGTCCAAATGTTGGACACTATAAGAAAAGAGCCCAACGTGGTAGTCTCAACATACTCCATAAGGTCCAAATGTTGGACACTATAAGAAAAGAGCCCAACGTGGGCTTAAACATAACAAACAAACAATGCCAAAATGGCAAAAAAAGCCAAATGGGGTCCAACATGGACAACAGTCTTTGAGGTCCTCATTTACCCGGCCAGTGTCTTTTTGTCACCAGGTTAAGGGAGGCCATCATGTCCTTGCTGTAGGGCAGTCAGCATCTCCCGCAAGCGTAGGACGTGTTCTATATGTTGGTTGATAGCCGACTGGAGCTGTATTGCAAAATCTAAGTGCGCCTGGATTACATCATCCAAAGTGGGGACACCTGTATTGGGAAGATGACCACAGTTAACAAACAACAGTCCTTGTTGATATGTACTACTGTTTGATAACAAGATGGTCGTTACCCTGATGATCGCCATCCTCAGAACTATCATGGGTTGATGGGGACGCACTTAGGCTCCAGCCCGCAGCTCCTGCACGTTCGCCATCTGCACAAACATTATGTGGAAACATTAATGCACATTCTGCAACAAAAATGAGGGCAAATAGAGCCACATCACACATACAGATCTCACAACTGTTCTTTATAATTAATGTATTTTTCAAGTGAAATAATGGACACATTCTTCCATTTGGACAGAGCAACTAAATGAAGCAATGTATCCATAATTGAACTTCAACCACACATTCCAGAACTATATCTGCCACTTTTTCTGTGTGTGTGATGTCCCCCATAAACACCACCGTCAATACAGTATGCATGGTCTATGACCCACAATTAGACATTTACCTCCATAGTCCTCCAAGTGTGGGTCCTGATCAACCGCCGCCATCTCCTCCTCGACAGGCCCTGTTGGTGATGGCACGTTGTTGGCCTCGGCCGCCCACATATCCTCCTCAGCTGGCCTGTTGGGGAGGGCAAACTGTCGGGCTCTGCCACCCTCATCTCATCCTCGACAGGCCCTGTTGGGGAGGGCACACTGTCGGGCTCGGCCGCCCACATATCCTCCTCATCAGCCGTGTCCAGGGACATGGCGAACCCTGGGCTAGCCACGGAGCTGGACAGTGTGGCAGGTGGGGGAACTGGGGGGCTTGGGCTCTGTGGCCACATGACATGGCCTGGTGGCAATAAGGGCCCTGGGCTGGAGGGTGCCCAATCATCCCCATCAGCCTGTTGTGCAGCATCCTGGCCCTCCTGTGGGCATGGTGGTGAGGGCATGTCATCATCCTCCTCCATCCATGGCTGGGAGGAGTTGGTTGAAGACTCCTCGGTAGCACACTGGCCGGACCCCTCTTCACTCTCCTCATGGTCTGCAGCAGCTGGCAGGTCGTCATCATTATGCCCACCATGACTCGGGGGGGATGATGTCCCTGGCGCCGGAAATGCCGGTATGTTCGGTGGGCCTCCAGCAGGTGGGACATGCTGGCCCTCTTCCGAAGAAGAATCCTCAGTACCTGTATTGTGATGCACAATGATGAAGGTTTTAGGTTGAACTTTGCAAAAGAATTGTTGCCTATCGTTTTAAAATGAGGGGAAATTATGTTTTGGGATTGTGAGGTTGGTCCACAACGCCAAAGTGTAGGGGCTCCCTTGACATTTGGGTTCACTAACACTTGCACATGCCTAAGCACCGTTTGCCCGAGGCATGTGCAAGCCTCTGCATACAGCGGACAGACCTAGCCTTTGTCATGATAGACACGGTGTCTGCAGATGCATGCAGACCGCCATGCACTCCCATTGGTCACCATTACAGGTTGCATTCCTGGTGTGGAGGGGAGTGTGTGATCTGTGGCCATGGGTACGTATGCACACAGATCAGTCATGGGGGCCAATGGGAGCACAGATGTGTGTGCAAGCATGTGCTGACACCATGAGCATCATGGATGGTGATTTTTGGCCCGTCTGCATGCACAGGCTTGCAGATGTCTCCGCAGAACGCTGCAGAGCCATATGCACCTGTGAAGGCGGTGTGAAAGCAGATTATATGTTACCACATGGGCGGGTGCAGGCCGGGGACAACAGTATCTTAATATGTTTGGAGACGTTGCTGTCTAGTGTGGTACATGTACATGTGCAGATGTGTTGTGGGGTCCAACAGTGACTCACCACGCAGCCTGGCAATCCTGGCACGGATGTCCACAATGCGGCCTGGGCACTTGAACTTCAGATCCGCAATCTTGTGCTGGATCTGCTTGGGAGTCCTGTCGACACACAGCTGGCGGAGCAGGGCATGCTGGATTTTGCGCACAGTGCAGAGGTTACGCAGCCTGGGGTGCCGGTGGGGATGGTGGCCCCAATAATCCAATCGATCGCAATGATTGATTAGGATCATGAGCTCCGCCATCCCCCACGTGGCAGCGCGCCCTGTTGCGGCCATGGCTGTGCTGCAATGTGCACGGGCGGAGCTAGCACCTAGCAGGCGGAATGAAACCGAAACAAAAATCATGACGTCAGTACGGCCGCTTGCGTGGCCCAAACAAATTACAACGCGCTGTAAGCGTGGTGACACGGCAAGGAACACTTCTACGCCACCTACGGACCAACAACCCGTGTGCGTGGCGTAAAAAAACCGTTGGGTACAGCGTAACGGCAAATCGTTGGGAGTATGACCAGACTGGATTGGGCCCATAAGAATACATGAGTGTTTCGAGTTGGCCGCCTTTTGTGTGTGGTCGTAAATTCTATACAAAAATGCATGATCAGCTAAACGGCACCTATGTGTATTGGTGCTGAAGTGACAGCTCAACCAAAATGGCGCCATGGCAAGTGAGAACCAATCGGAACGCACGAGCTTCAACCAATAATAGCAGAGGTTGCCCCAGCCAATCGTAACGCATGAGGGTTCATGAATCACAACTGAGGAGGCGTGACACAGGTGAATACCTGGCACGCCTACGTGTTGGATTTCGCCATCGTCAAATCACACCTTTCGTACGATATCGTTCAATTACATGTGACGATTGTGCGTATCCACTTAGCCGACATCGTCAGATGTGAGGTCTGGAGCTCAGATCTCGATTTTGCGATTTGATCATGTATAGGGATGAGCGAGTCTACTCGCTAGGACTCGTTACTCGGCGATTCTTAAGGGACTCGCTGGACTCGGGAATCGGCGAGTCTTTTAGCGAATACTCGCCGATTCCCGAGTCCAGCGAGTTTGCGGCAGGAGGAGGTAAGGTCAGCTTTGACAGCACCCCCCCCCGGTTCTCAAGGCTGCCCGGACCTGACAGCGCACCCCCCCCCCCGGTTCTCAAGGCCGCCTGGACCTGACAGCACAACCCCCCCCCCCCCCCGGTTCTCAAGGCCGCCCGGACCTGACAGCACCCCCCCCCCCCGGTTCTCAAGGCTGCCCGGACCTGAATACAGGACTCCGAATCCTAGCGAGTCTGCGATTCCGAGTCCTGTATTCTCTATTAGGGACTCGCGAATCCCTATTCCCTATTCATTAACATTGGACTCGCTAGACTCGCCACGAGTACCGAGTCCTGGGCTCGGACTCGTGCGAGTCTAGCGATTCCGAGTAATTTAGGACTCGCTCATCCCTAATCATGTATCGTTCGTCGTACCTTGCCGTTACATGCACAGACATCGTTCAAGCGATGTCTAATCTGGCGCGTTCAAGCAATATCTTGCAAGATATCGTAGCGTGTGACGGCCCCTTTAGAGCTCACAATCTAAATATCAGTATGTCTTTATAATGTGGAAGGAAACCGGAGTGCCCGGAGAAAACCCACACAAACTTGGGGAGAACATACAAACTCCTTGCAGATGTTGTTGTTGGTGGGAAATGAACCCAGTACCTCAGGACCCAAGTGCTGCAAAGGCTGCAGTGCTAACCACTTGAGCCACTGTGCTGCCCACAAACTAACAGTGACAGACTGATAGAGAGAGGAGGGAGGATCCTGCCCTTGTGGGCTTACATTCTCATATAGAGTCATTACAAACAGAGTGATCTATTTCAAGTGCTTATTCCTGTAAATGTTGATGATTATGGCTTACAGCCAATGAAAACCCAAAAGGTATTATCTCAGAAAATTAAAGTAGGGAGGATGAAGGGTTAAAAACTGTGCTGAAGTATTCCACAAGACATCAAAGAGTGAATATAATATTGATTTATTAGTCAATGTGTTTCAAGGCTCCCTGAAATGCCCTGAAACATGGCAATATGATATTGATCTGTCTTGAGAAAGGGGCCAGAGAGCCCTGAAACGCTAATTGACTAATAAATCAATATTATATTAACCCTTTGATGTGTCGGCAGAATATCGAATACGGCAAAACGGTTTTTAACTCTTCATCCTCCTGACTCTATGTACTGTACACCATACTGGGGACTGCAGTAGCCATTTTATGCTTTTATAGTGGTTGTGACTCTCACTATCACACAAGGTGAAGCCTCTGATACCTACTTAGTGTCACGTCGCCATTGGACTCGGTGGCCGGTGTTCCTGCCTCGGCCGCTGGGAGGAGCCGGATTCCTTCGGCTGGTGGCACCAGTGACAGGAGGGCCTTGTCCTCATATGGAACTGCTCCCGCGACGTCTGCCTCTGTCGCTGAGCGCCGCGGTGTTTCCCCTCTGGGTGGTGTTGGTCGCAGAGGAGCGGGCCCTGCAGAGGTGTCCGTTAGGCGCAGCCTGCGTTCTTCTGTCAGAGGTGGCGTGGGTGGAGCCAGTCGTGCATCTCCATCTGGCCTGGATCTAGGGGCGGTCCGGATGAGGTCATCGGGCTGTGAGCTCCAGCCTATGGGAGGTAACCGCGCCCTTCAAATACATTGGAGCCTGTCTTGCAGGCCGCCAGATATAGTTTTGGTTCCCAGTGATATAGCTTATGTTTAGTTTTGTCTCTGACCTTGGCCTGGATTTCTGACTCTGCTTCTTCCTGTCGATTTTGTACCTCAGCTGCCCTCTTGGTTTTGCCCTTGACCCTTGCCTGGATTCTCGACTCTGCTACTGCCTGACGATTTTGTACCTTCGCTGCCCTCTCGGTTTTGACTCAGACTTCTGACTTTGTTTTTTGGGTCTTGATTTTTTTCCCTGGCGACCTTCCCTGCTCTGTTGCTCATAATAGGCAGCTACCCCTGGGCTCCGCTATAATTCCAGATCCCTGTATAGGGGTTAAGGGTCTCGGGGTTTCTCGGGGTGCTGCCTTACCAGCAGCTCAGCTTCACAGCGGATGGTTGTCACATTATATCTGGCCATACCATTTTTTCTATATATATATATATCGACTATATATATATTTAAACGCATTCCCTTACCTTTTTTTTTTTTCTCTCCTTTTCCCAATGGTTTGACCTGTTGTTTTTTTTTCTTTTCTCTGAGCTGTGTCAGCTGTTAATTGCTTCCCTCAATGCATCTGTGTCCAGCTTCTCAGTCCTGTGGAGGAACACTCCCATCTTCTCATACCAACATGCTGCACAAGTCACCATCTGAAGTCCTCTGCATGAATGCTGGAGATCAGAAGGCCTCATTCCCTGGATGTCAGCACCTGGGGGGCTCTGGCTATGCCTGCTCAGGTGCCCAGGTAGGATTGCCCGCAAATGCGGCCAAAGTCCTGTTACCTATTTCTTTGACTTACCTTAAGAAATCTGTGTGTTTGGAGGCTTATGTTGACAGTGGCTCAGAGGGGAATTTCATAGATCTCAATGTAGCGAGAACTCTTGGTGTACCACTTCTAAGGCTTAATGCCCCCATTAGAACCACTGCAGTTAATGGCACTCCCCTCATCCAGGGTGGAGTGGAATTTGTCACTGAGGAAGTGTCAATGCTGGTGGGGTCGTTACATGCTGAAAAGGTGTCATTTTTTGCAATCAGTAATTTATCATCTGCAGTAATCCTGGGCATGCCATGGTTACGTAAACATAACCCAGTCATAGACTGGCACTTGAATGACATCGTGCGCTGGAGCCCAAAGTGTCAGGATAACTGTATCTCATTATCTGTAAACTAAGTGAAGGTCAAGACTCCTCCATTTGTACCATATGCCTTTAGAGATTTTGAGGATGTGTTTTCTATTCAGGAATCAGAGAAATTGTCCCCTCACAGAAAGTATGATTGCGCCATAGATTTGATACCTGAGTCTCGTCTCCCAAAGGGGAGAATATTTAACCTCTCTGGTCCTGAACGTCAGGCTATGAATGATTACATAGCAGACAGTCTGAGAAAGGGGTATATTAGACCGTCCACCTCACCAGTAGGGGCCGGTTTCTTTTTTGTGGGAAAGAAAGATGGCGGCCTCAGACCTTGCATTGATTACCGCGAATTAAACGCGATCACTGTGAAAAACCAGTATCCTCTTCCACTCATCCCTGATCTTTACAATCAGCTGTTGGGAGCCAAGTATTTCACTAAACTGGACCTCAGGGGAGCATATAACCTGTTCCGTATAAAGGAAGGCGATGAGTGGAAGACCTCGTTCAATACACCTCTCGGCCATTTTGAGTATCTTGTAATGCCGTTCGGGTTAAGCAACGCACCTGCAGTTTTTCAGAATTTCGTGAACGATATATTCAGAGACATCAGTGGTGTATATGTGGTCGTTTATTTGGACGACATTCTGTTTTTTTCTCCTGGTCTTTGGTCGCACGTCCGACACGTCCGTACTGTGCTCCAGAGACTCAGAGAGCATTCTTTATTCGCCAAATTAGAGAAATGTGTCTTCATGGAGGAGGAGATAAACTTTTTGGGGTATATTATATCTGCTAAAGGTTTTCGCATGGATCCTGCCAAAATTAAACCCATTAAGGAATGGGTACAACCCAAGTCTCTGAAGGCACTGCAGCGATTCTTGGGTTTCGCTAACTATTACCGCAAATTTATTAAAGGGTTTTCCGAGATAGCCAAACCACTCACTGATTTGACACGTAAAGGGGCGGATGTGGTTAATTGGAAGCCTGAAGCAATTTATGCGTTTTCTAAGTTAAAGGAATGTTTCTCCTCTGACCCTATATTGGTTCAGCCTGATCTGGACCGCCCCTTCATTGTAGAGGTAGATGCCTCTGAAGTTGGAGTGGGAGCAGTGCTGTCACAAGGCACTGCATCCCTCACTCAGCTTCGTCCGTGTGCCTTCTTTTCCCGAAAATTTTCATCTACCGAGATGAATTATGACATAGGTAACCGAGAGTTGTTGGCAATCAAATGGGCCTTCGAGGAATGGCGCCACTTCCTCGAAGGCGCCAAACATAAGATTACCGTAATTACTGACCACAAAAACCTGACCTACTTGGAGTCAGCGAAAAGACTGAATCCTAGACAGGCTAGGTGGGCTTTGTTCTTCTCCAGATTTGATTTTGTTATCACCTTCCGACCAGGTACTAAAAATGTGAGGGCTGATGCCCTGTCTCGAAGTTTTTGCCCCATACAAGTCGGGGACGTTGAACCGACTCCCATTTTAGCCAAGGGGATTGTTGTCTCGGCTGTGTCTTTGGACCTTCTGGAAGAGATTCGTAGATCTCCAGAACAGGCCCCTGACACTACTCCTGCCCAGAAACTATTCGTCCCTGCCACATACCGCCTCAAAGTCCTTAAGGAATCTCATGATTACGTCCTCGCAGGGCATCCTGGTATCAATAACACCATCAGACTGGTAACCAGGAGTTTGTGGTGGCCAACCATAGTAAAGAACTGTAAGGAATATGTACTGGCTTGTGAAACCTGTGCTCGCGCTAAGACTCCCCGCAACCGCCCTGCTGGGTTGCTCCAGTCCTTGCCTACCCCTGAGGGTCCTTGAACTCATATCTCCATGGATTTTATTACTGACCTGCCACTCTCAGAAGGGAAGACTTGTATCTGGGTAGTGGTAGACGGATTCAGCAAGCAGTGTCATTTTGTTCCGCTGTCCGGTTTACCTAATTCCGAGACCCTGAGCAAAGTATTTATTAATCATGTTGTGCGATTGCATGGTGTTCCTGTGAATATTGTTTCTGACAGGGGCACCCAGTTCGTTTCTAAGTTTTGGAGGGCATTCTGTAAACGGATTGGAATTGACTATTCCTTTTCTTCTGCCTATCACCCTGAAACCAATGGTCAAACCGAGCGCGCTAATCAAGCTCTCGAACAGTATCTACGTTGTTATGTCTCTGAGCATCAATCTGATTGGGTGGAACATCTGCCACTAGCAGAATTCGCCATGAATAACCAGTACCAGGAGTCCATTAAGACCACCCCTTTCTACTGTAATCATGGGCTGCACCCGCGCTTTTGTAAATTTTCTTCTAGGCTTTCTGACGTTCCTGGGGTAGAAAGGTCTGTAGATCAGTTAAAGACTATCTGGTCTGAAGTGAACAAAAACTTAAAGGGGGCTCAGACTAGGCAGGCGTCTTCTGCTAATAAACGGCGTTCCAAGGGTCCGGACCTGGGAGTTGGGGACAAAGTTTGGTTGTCCACAAAAAATATCAAGCTCAAAGTGCCGTCTGCCAAACTAGGTCCCAGGTTTATTGGTCCGTATGAAATAATTGACGTGATTAACCCTGTAGCCTTTCGTCTGAAGCTCCCTCAATCATTCAAACTGCCCACTGTATTCCATAAATCCCTTCTCAAATTGTACCGATCTCTGATTCGTCCTGTCCGGTCCCCTCCTCCTCCGGTCTTGGTCGGGGGTGCCGTGGAATACGAAGTTCAGCGGATCCTTGATTCCCGCTTAGTGAGAGGATCCGTGCAGTATCTGGTACATTGGAAGGGCTATGGTCCGGAGGAGAGGTCCTGGGTGCCTGCCAGTAATATCCATGCCAAGGGTTTGATCAGGAAGTTTCATCTTCTTCATCCCAATAAACCGGGTTTTGTGGGTCCAGAGGCCCCTCGTAGAGGGGGGGGTACTGTCACGTCGCCATTGGACTCGGTGGCCGGTGTTCCTGCCTCGGCCGCTGGGAGGAGCCGGATTCCTTCGGCTTGTGGCACCAGTGACAGGAGGGCCTTGTCCTCATATGGAACTGCTCCCGCGACGTCTGCCTCTGTCGCTGAGCGCCGCGGTGTTTCCCCTCTGGGTGGTGTTGGTCGCAGAGGAGCGGGCCCTGCAGAGGTGTCCGTTAGGCGCAGCCTGCGTTCTTCTGTCAGAGGTGGCGTGGGTGGAGCCAGTCGTGCATCTCCATCTGGCCTGGATCTAGGGGCGGTCCGGATGAGGTCATCGGGCTGTGAGCTCCAGCCTATGGGAGGTAACCGCGCCCTTCAAATACATTGGAGCCTGTCTTGCAGGCCGCCAGATATAGTTTTGGTTCCCCAGTGATATAGCTTATGTTTAGTTTTGTCTCTGACCTTGGCCTGGATTTCTGACTCTGCTTCTTCCTGTCGATTTTGTACCTCAGCTGCCCTCTTGGTTTTGCCCTTGACCCTTGCCTGGATTCTCGACTCTGCTACTGCCTGACGATTTTGTACCTTCGCTGCCCTCTCGGTTTTGACTCAGACTTCTGACTTTGTTTTTTGGGTCTTGATTTTTTCCCCTGGCGACCTTCCCTGCTCTGTTGCTCATAATAGGCAGCTACCCCCTGGGCTCCACTATAATTCCAGATCCCTGTATAGGGGTTAAGGGTCTCGGGGTTTCTCGGGGTGCTGCCTTACCAGCAGCTCAGCTTCACAGCGGATGGTTGTCACACTTAGGTAGTATTTTATCTCTCAGACCCTTCATCCTCCCTTTTTTTAATTTTCTGAGATAATGACTTTTGGGTTTTCAATGGCTGTAAGCCATAATCATCAACATTAACAGAGATAAACACTTGAAATAGTTGACTCTGTTTATAATGACTTTATATCATGTGTGTTTCACATTTTGTATTGAATTACAGAAATACATGAACTTTTTGATGATATTGTAATTCATTGAGATGCACCTGTAGTACCTTCGAAAGCTAGTTTTTACCTTGTGGCAGGGGAATTGGATGAATGAGTGACATTAATTCTGAAGCCCACTATAATGAAGAGTTAATGAGGGCAGCTAGGTAAGAAGTTTGTGCAAACAGTAATATCTACTAGTGATTGTGCCTGAATTAGTCCTGGCAGTAGAAGAAGTGGGCTCATAGATAAACCAAACAGGTGACACTCACTGCAGAGTTCAGCGTGTCAGCGCCATATTACTGCAGGCCAAAACAGCTGCTCTGTGTTCTACATCGTGATTCATCTGCTACATATTGCCGGTATTATGCAGTTTTGCGATGGATCTCCTGCAAGTGATGCTTGATGCTTGATGTGACTTGGAGCACCACCACGTTCCCTTCTGTGCAGCGAGGTGTGGATAAATTGCTGGACTCCGATACCAGAAAAGGACCTGAACTCACAGTCAGGAGGTGACCTACCCCCAATGCTGTTTAGTATGTCACACTGCAGAGGACCTTGCAACATGCCTAGCTGTATTCAACCTGCAGCCAGTGCCATAGCTACTGAATCACCAATGCCTCCAGGATCAGGGATATGATGTGGAGCCTGAGGAGGAAGTCAAGGTAGAAGAGGCAGAAAACCCAGTTTCCCAGCCATGTGTATCACACCGGCCAGAGGTTACATTATTTTTCTTAGAAGAAAAAAAAGTTTGGTACAGTATGAAAAGACAGCGCTGCAGACAGCGTTTTCCTGTGCGCTGTGATAAAGCGCACTCTCTGTGTGGCCGCTACTAAAGTATACAAAGGGTTTCTATGGGGCAGCGTTCTCTGGCAGCGCTAAGCGTTAACAGCATGCGCTGCAGGGAAGATTTCTAAGTTTTTAGCGCTTGCGTCAGCCGTAAGGGCTGACGCAAGTGTGACCCTAGCCTTATTTGAAGCTCAGCCCTGCAAATCTGGTTTCTAATCATTGATTTAGCTTTCCTTTATTACTTTGCCTGCTTTTTTATGCATGTTACCATGATCCTGACTCCACTTATTTGTGGATTACAACTACAGTCATATGAAAAAGTTTGGGCACCCCTCTCAATCTTACTCATTTTTTTTGTTTAAATTTGGGTTTTTGGAACAGCTATTTCAGTGTGATATATAAAATAACTGATGGACACAGTAATATTTCAGGATTGAAATGAGGTTTATTGCACCAACCAAAAATGTGAAATATGCATTATTTCAAAATTTGACAGGTGCAAAAGTATGGGCACCTCAGTAGAAGAGTGACATTAATATTTAGTAGATCCACCTTTTACAAAAATAACAGCCTCTAGTCGCTTCCTGTAGCTGTTAATGAGTTCCTGGATCCTGGATGAAGGTATTTTTGACCATTCCTCTTTACAAAACAATTCCAGTTCAGTTAAGTTTGATGGTCGCCGAGCATGGACAGCCCGCTTCAAAACATCCCACAGATGTTCAATGATATTCAGGTCTGGGGACTGGGATGACCATTACAGAACATTGTAATTGTTCCTCTGCATGAATGCCTGAGTAGATTTGGAGCGGTGTTTTGGATCATTGTCTTGCTGAAAGATCCATCCCCGTCGTAACTTCAACTTTGACACTGATTCTTGAACATTATTCTCAAGAATCTGCTGATACTGAGTGGAATCCATGCGACCCTCAACTTTAACAAGATTCCCGGTGCTGTCATTGGCCACACAGCCCCAAAGCATGATGGACCCTCCCCCAAATTTGACAGTGGGTAGCAAGTGTTTTTCTTGGAATGCTGTGTTTTTGTGGCACCATGCATAACGCCTTGTTGTATGACCAAACAACTCAATCTTTGTTTCATCAGTCCACAGGACCTTCTTCCAAAATGAAACTGGCTTGTCCAAATGTGCTTTTGCATACCTCAGGCGACACTGTTTGTGGCGTGCATGCAGAAACGGCTTCTTTCGCATCACTCTCTCATACAGCTTCTCTTTGTGCAGTGTGCGCTGTATTGTTGACCGATGCACAGTGACACCATCTGCAGCAAGATGATGCTGCAGGTCTTTGGAGGTGGTCTGTGGATTGTTCTTGACTGTTCTCACCATTCTTCTTCTCAGCCTTTCTGATATTTTTGTTGGCCTGCCACTTCTGGCCTTTACAAGAACTGTCCCTGTGGTCTTCCATTTCTTACTATGTTCCTCACAGTGGAAACTGACAGGTTAAATCTCTGAGACAACTTTTTGTATCCTTCCCCTGAACAACTATGTTGAACAATCTTTTTTTTCAGATAATTTGAGAGCTGTTTTGAGGAGCCCAGGATGCCACTCTTCAGAGAAGATGCAACTAGGAGAACAACTTGCAACTGGACACCTGAAATAGCTTTTCTCATGATTGGATACACCGGGCTATGAAGTACAAAGCTCAATGAGGTTACCAAACCAATTTAGTGCTTCAGTAAATCAGTAAAAAGTAGTTAGGAGTATTCAAATCATGAAAATCAGAAGGGTGCCCATACTTTTGCACCTGTCAAATTTTGAAATAATGCATATTTCACATTTTTGGTTAGTGCAATAAACCTCATTTCAATCCTGAAATATTACTGTGTCCATCAGTTATTACATATATCACACTGAAATAGCTGTTGCAATAACCCAATTTTAAACCAAAAAAAAAATGAGTAAGATTAAGAGGGGTGCCCAAACTTTTTCATATGACTGTGTTTTATAACTTTTCATACTACCTCATCACCACCTGTTGTGCACACTTGTCACTCTCCTTTACCTTCATCACTTGTCCAAGCTTCCTAAGAAGTACACACCTTGACCATGGACTTTAAGAATCCAACTCAGCAGGCTAGACATAACACACATCTTTGTGTAATGTGTTGTGACAGTTGTGCATCATGCAGTTTGGGACCACAAATTGGATCCTCCCGAATTCTCCTGGATCTTCCCGGATCCGAAGCAATCCGGCACTCCCTAACATGGCAATCTATGGGGCCAGATTGCCCTGATCCGGGAGGATCCAGGAACCAGATGCCGGCTGCTGAAGTTCAGAATTAGTTGTGCTGAACTTCAGCACCAGGGAGCTGTCCCCTGTGCTGCGGTTCAGCACCACTTCGCAGGAGACAGCTGAGTTCAGCTGCATCCGGCTACAGACAGGACCGGAGGGAATATTAGCCCTCCGGTTCTGTTTGCAACTCCGGTCCGGGGCTGTCAGGTTCACCCATGACAGCCCCGAAAGCCCCAAATTGGATTGTGCCGTGGTGTGAACCCGGCCTAAGATACTTTAAACAAATAAGAAGAAACATACTTTACCAATTCCTGTGATCTGGTATTAGTCTTGATGCTTGCTTCTCAGAGTTCTATTAAAAGGAAAGACCAAACTGGATCCAACCAAGAAATTACTGATGACTGTCAAAAAATATGACTTTAGGTTGTAAGTTATTATTATACCACTCTTTTGGGGAGATCTGTCTTCTGTCTGTTTTCCAAGGACCATTTGTGGTGTTGGTGTATAAAAGCTCCGCGGCTGATACCATACAATTGGAAGTGTCAGTGTGATTCATGCTTCATTCCTTTCTCCCATCTTTCATCTCTTTCTGGCATACTTGCAAGATTTTCACTTTCCTTATTTTTCAAACTCTGATTTATTCTTGCTCTTCCCAGCTGTCCAATATGCTGTTGCAGACGGGAAGTAGGTAACAGGTTTGCTTTTGTTTGTGGGTAAATAAGGATTAATTATCCAATTTAAATGTTAAAAAAATGAAATGCTATAAATATGTAAAATATTCATTGACACCGTAACTTGGTTTAAAATAATATTCCAAATAAATTACTAATATGTTATAGTGTGTTTTTGTAAGTAAATCTACTTTCTATCTATAGAAAAAAGAAAGCTATATAAAACAGCAACTGGAAAGGGTGCATTCTTCACTGATTCCATATTCTATTCACATACATATAGAAAATAATGACAATACTCCAAGATTTGAGCAATAACGTAAAAAAAAAGATTTATTCACTTATGCGGTATGTGGTGCTATGGATACAGTGAATATGAAAAGTTTGCACATTCTTTGTAAAATACCAGGTCTTGTAAAAAAAAAAAAAGTCAAGGAAAATCCTTATACCTTTAATCCACTAAGAAAATAACTGGAATCTTTTCAAGGAGGTAATGAAAATATAACTAAAATATTATGTTTTCATACCTGTGTGAACATTAGGGTGGTCCTTGATTTATTTCAAAAATGTGTTTACTTCGGTAGGCATCCCTTAATTGTTTTTTGTATTTAAACTAAAAACACAGAAACAGATTGAGCTAGATACACACAGATTTAGGGGTCATTACCAACCATCAAACTTTTGGACTTTTGTTATAGCCAAGTACGATTTGCATTTCGTCCAAAAGATCTGGTTTTGGCAGGAAAACGCAAATTTTTCTCAATGTAGCTAGACATTAATAACACCCTCCTTCTCCAGCTTGCTCAGCCAATCAGTCCTATCCTCTGATGGTTCTCCTCCCCCAGGTAGTCATCTTAATACAATTCTGAGAGTATTAATGTCTCTAAGGCTAGGGCCACACTTGTGTCATGCATCCAGTAACTGGATCCAGTTTTTGACATGATGAAATGTTGAAAACCGGATCCATTAACACACCCATAGATTCCAATGCAAAAAACGCATTGCCAAAGTGCAGTCCGTTTAATGTTGGGTTTTTGCCAAATGCAGTAAAAATATGGTCTGCAACGTTTTTGAGTGCATTTTCAAAAACACTTGCGTTTTTTAACATGGGTCCCTATGGTAAACCCATTCGTTAACGCATGGTACATCTAACGCATGCATCAAAAACACTTGCGTTTTTTAACATGGGTCCCTATGGTAAACCCATTCGTTAACGCATGGTACATCTAACGCATGCATTAACGCTAGCATAAATGTACCTAGCGTTAACGCTAGCATTAAAGCTGGGGTCACACTTGATCAGTTATTGGCCTTGGATCTGTTATTGGCATCATTCTTTGCACTTTTTTGTTCTAAGTCCAAAAATTGATGCCAAAAACTGATGCTGCACTCAAGTGTGACTGAAATGGTGTAAGCCTGGGTTCACACTTGGCCATCAGTTTTTGCAAAAGGCTCAAATACTGGATCCTTTTTTTAAAGGGTATTTTTTGGCTGGTTTTTGACCCTCCTGCGCTGCTCTGCTTTTTTTGGACTTTGTCATTTTTTCCCAAAAAATGTTAGAAAAAACTGATCAGGTTTTTTGTGCCATTAAAAACCGAATCAGTTTTCCTATAGTGCCCCATGTAAAAAAAAACAGATCCGTTTTTTTCCTGCATCCAAAAACGCTGCAAGCAGTAAAAAAACTAACACCATTTCAGTCACACTTGAGTTCACCATCCGGTTTTAGCATCAGGTTTTTGACTTAGGCTAGGGTCACATTTGCGCTTAAATTTTCAGATCCTGATCTGGTTTTGAGCTGTTAAAAATGAACCCCATAGTAGTCCATTATTTAAACCGGATTGCTCTACATGCAATCCGGTTACCGATTGCAGATCTGCAGCCTGAGGTAAAAATCATGCAGGCTGCAGTTTTCACAGCAGTTAGGAAACCGCAGACAGCTTGCTATAATGGGCTCCCTAGGGAGCCCATGCGGCTGCCGCAAGGCACATGTCAATGCCTGCGGTAGCCGTATGCTTGGTTCATCCCTGCTGCCGCAGGGATGAACAAAGGGTTAAATGTTAATAATACATGTGGGCAACATGTCTCTAGGGGGTGCCCACCCTCCCTAGAGACATGCTGTCCACTCAGGTGGGCATGTCAAGAGTTAATATGTGACATTATAGTATTGCCAGCTATTGTCAGCTTTTTCAATCTTATGAATGAATGTGGCGGCACCTCACTGTACGTACTGTGTGAGCCCCTGTCCTTGGTCCTGAAATTTGTAACATTAGGTCTATGGGCAGCGCACCGCCATACAATTCACCATCACTATGACATCAGAGACTGCTATAAGAGGATGCTTAATCTCTTGTTGTAGTCTCTGGGGTCATAGTGATGATGTACTGTATGGCAGATCATTGCCATACAGTACACAATCACCGTAACCCCAGAGACTACAACAAGGGATCCAGTGTCCTCTTGTTGAAGTCTCTGGTGTCATAGTGATGGTGCACTGTATGCAGATCATTGCCATACAGTGCACCATCACTATGACACCAGAGACTGCAACAAGGGATCAAGTGTCCACTTGTTGTAGTCTGTGAGGTCACAGTGATGGTGCACTGTATGGCAATGATCTGCAATACAGTGCACCATCACTATGACACCAAAGACTGCACCAAGAAATACACTTGATCCCTTGTTGTAGTCTCTGCGGTCACAGTGATTGTGTACTGTATGGCAATGATCTTCCATACTGTGGATCATCACTATGACCCCAGAGACTACAACAAGGGATCAAGTGTCCTCTTGTTGTAGTCTCTGGGGTCACTGTAATTGTGCACTGTATGGCAGATCATTGCCATACAGTGCACAAGCAACATTACCTTAGAGACTACAACAGTAGGACGCTTGATCCCTGGTTGTAATTTCTGGGGTCACACTGATTGTGTACTGTATGGAATAGTCTGCAATACAACAGGGGGTCACAGATGGAGTCTGAATTTTGTTTGTGTTTTTTTTTCTAATGAAAAGATTTTTCTCTGTGTGGTGTATTTTTAACTATTTACTTGAGATTCCTAATGGCCAGGTCTAACATTGGCCCGACATTATTAATTTCGGGCTTAGTGCCAGCTGTCAATAAAAAAGTTGGCATTAACCCCTCTATTACCCAGTTTGGCACCGGCACCAGGGTAACTTGAAGAATATGGGTACAGCACTTGAAAGTGGCGCTTCAGTGAATGTGCCATTTTCTGGGGTGGCCTTTGTCTGCAATTGACAGCATGGGGGGCCCAGAACACTTGGATCTCTCCATGCTGAGGATTCCAGCCCCCAGCTGCCTAGTTGTACCTGGCTGGACCAATAATATGGCGAAGCAACACATCGTTTTTTCCCAAAATTTCTATAAAAAAAGCGAAGGTTGGGCTTCGCTGTATTTTTGGTTGACAGCCAAGTACAACTAGACAGCTGGGGATGGGTGGCAGTCCATAGCTGCCAAGTTGTGCCTGGCTGGCAACCAAAAATATGGCAAAGCCCACATTGTTTTTTTAAAAAAAGTATTTCTACAACTAGAAAAAAATGACGTGGAGCTTTGCTAGGTATAACTTGGCAGCTTAGGGTTGGAATCCTCATTGTGGACAGGCCCAAAAATTCTGTCCCTCCCATGCTGCAAATTGCAGCCTGCAGCAACCCCAGAAAATGGCACATTCATTAGAGGTGCCATATTCTGGTGCTGTACCCAGACTCTTCCAGTTACCCTGGTGCTGGTGGCAAAACTGGGTAATTAAGGGGTTAACTCCAGCTTTTGAATTGTAGCTGGCACTAAAAGCCCAAGATTTATAATATCAGGCTAATGTTAGACCTCGCCATTAGGAATCGATAGTAAATAGTACACAACACTCAGAGAAAAATAATTTTATTAGAACAAAAAATAAACATATCTCAACTCCATCTTTATTACTCCCACATAACCCTCCACGATCCTTCATCCATAGTCTGCAGGGAGAGAACAACTATCCTCTCCCTACAGAGTCTGCAATCACACTGACTACAGGGACTCAGTGAGTGATGTCACCCACAGCAGTCAGAGACTGCCACAGGGGAGTGGTGATGTCACTCACTAAGTCACCAGGGCTCCCTGTGGCAGTGAACTCAAAATGTTGTCACTTGGGAGGTTGGGCTTCCGCTGTTTAGGCACATCAGGGGTTATCCAAACAGGACATTACACCCACAGACAATGCATTCAAAATCTGTGTTCCAAAATGTCATTATCTCCCCTCTGAGCCCTGCTGTGTGCCGAAACAGTGGTTTTCCACCAATGTGAAGTATCTGTGTACTCAGGAGAAATTGCTCAACTAATTTTAGGATGTTTAGGCACACAAGGGCTCTCCATACGTGACAGTGTCCGCTAACGATTGCAGCTAATATTCCATTCAAAAAGTCAAATGGTGCTTTTTCCATTCTGAACCCTGCTGTGCACCCAAACAGTGGTTTATGACCACAAATAAAGTATCAGTGTACTCAGTTGAAATTGCCCAACAAATTGTAGGATCCAGTGTATCCTGTTGCCCATGTGAAAATAAAGGACATTGGGGCTTATAGTGTTCACTGAAAAATGGGGAGCGAGTGAAGGGCTTGGCAGAGAGGAGAGATTGTGGAATAGTGGGAAACAGGTGGATTAGTCAGGCAGCAGAGTTTAGAATAGATTGGAGTGGTGCAAGAGTTCTATAGGGGAGGCCAGTGAGCAGGAGGTTACAATAATCGAGGCGTGAGATGATAAGGGTATGGACAAGTGTTTTTGCACTGTCCAAGTTGAGGAATGAATGGATCTGGGAAATATTTTTGAGTTGGCGTCAGCAGGAGGTGGCAAGGGCTTGGACATGTGGCTTGAAGGAGAGGGCAGAGTCGATGATTACCCCGAGGCAGCGAGCGTGGGGGACTGGGGAAAGTGAGCAGCCATTGACAGTGATGGAGAGCTCAGGTAGGGTGAGGAGAGTGGGTTCTGTTTTGTCCATGTTCAGTTTCAGAAAGCGATCAGAAAAGAAAGATGAGATAGCAGACAGATATTGCAGAATTATGGATAGCAAGGAGGTGATGTCAGGACCGGAGAGATAGATCTGAGTGTCATCAGTGTAGAGTTGATACTGAAGACTGAGGGGCTCAATTAGCTGTCCCAAACTACGGGTGTAGATGGAGCAAATAAGGAGTCCAAGAACTGGGCCTTGGGGGACACCCACAGAAAGAGTGTAAGGTGAATAGGTGGTGTGGGAGAGGGTGACACTGCATGTCCAGTCAGTTAAATAAGAGGAGACCCAGGAGAGGGACACATCAGTGACACCAAGAGATTCCAGAATCTGTATCAGGAGGAAATGGTCAACAGTGTCGAAGGCGGAAGATAGGTCAAGGAGGAGGAGACCAGAGTAGTCTTGTTTGCTCTTGGCGGTTAATTGGTCGTGGGTAACTTTGGTTGAATCTGTTTCAGTGGAGTGATACGATCGGAGCCAGTGCAAGTGATTAAAGAGGGAGGAGCAGGAGTGGTGGGAGGACAGTTCAATATGGACGTGGTGTTCCAGTAGTTTTGAGGCAAAGGGGAGAAGTTACATTAGTCAATAGTTAGAAACAGATGATGAGTGGAGGGAGGGCTTTTTGAGGATGGGTGTGATCAAGGTATGTTTGAAGGATGAGGGGAAGACACCAGTAGTTAGTTATAAGTTGAAGAGATGGGTTAGGGTTGGGATGAAGACAGAGGTGAGGCTGGGAATGAGGTGAGATGGGAGCAGGTCACGGGCACTAGTGGTGAGGTGTGATTTTGATAGGAGGGAGGAGAGCTGATCTTCTGACAAAGTGAAAAAGCAGCCTTTGGAAGGAGAGGGCAGTGTAGTTGTGAGGAGAAGCTGTGTGGGCAGCTTCCTCTGATGTTGTCGGTCTTCTGTTTGAAGAAAGAGGCAAAATCTTCGGCCGAGATAAGAGGAGAGGGAGGAGGTGCAGGGAGACAGAGTAGAGAATTGAAAGTTTTAAATAGTTTTTTGGGATTTTGAGACAGGGAGGTTATTAAGGATAAGAAGTAGGCTTGTATTGCGGCAGTGAGTGTGGACTTGAAGTTCGTGAGGGACTGCTTAAACAAGTGTTCAGTGGAATAAGATTTCTTCCATCCCTGCTCAGCAACCCTGGAAGCCCATCTCAGGTCTTTAGTGAGGGTGGTGTTCCACAGTTGCCTGTTTCTGTACGGATTGTTGTATGTGAGGAGGGCAGCCAAGTCGAGGGTAGTAGTTATTGTGGTGTTGTATAGTGTGGTAGCAGCATCTGTGTCTTTAGTTCCTGTGAAGCACCTGAAGGGTTTATAATCTTTTTGAATGTAGTTTTGAGTAGCTTGAGGGGTGTAGTTTTTGGAATGCTGTCACATTTGGGTGTTTTCTGTCATGTAGGCCCCTCAAAGTGACTTTATCTGTTGTGGGGTTACTAAATAAATGGTTTTGTAAATTTTGTTGGAAAAATGAGAAATTGCTGATGAACTTTGAACCCTCATAACTTCCCAACAAAAAAAAATTGTTTCCAAAATTGTGCTGATCTAAAGTAGACATGTGTGAAATGTTATCTATTAACTATTTTGTGTCACATAACTCTCTCATTTAATAGAACAAAAATTAAAAATTTGAAAATTTTCAAAATTTTTGCCAAATTTCTGATTTTTTTTCTCAAATAAAAGCAAAAATTATCGACCTAAATTTACCACTAACATGAAGCTCAATAAAAAACACTCTCAGAATCGCAGGATCCGTTGAAGCGTTTCAGAGTTATTACCTCATAAAGGGACACTGGTCAGAATTGCAAAAAAAATGGCAAGATCTTTAGGGTCAAAACAGGCTGGGTAATAAAGGATAAATGAAAGAAAAACCTACAATGGTCACAGAAATAACTTTAATCTTACAAAAGTAATAAAAAATTTAAAACCTATGAAAATTAACAAATGAAAGTCAGACATTGCTTTTCACAGAATTTTTCAAAAAATTAAACTCATGAAATAGGCCTGGACAGAAATGATGGAACCCCTGAAAATAATGTGACAAAAGAAACATGTGAAATCAAGGTGTGTCCAATAATTAGCATCACGGGTGTCTACAATCTTGTAATCAGTTAGTGGGCATGTATATAGGGCTACATATACTCACTGTGCTGTTTGGTGACATGGTGTGTACGATACTCAACAAGGACAAGAGGAAGTGAAGGAAAGAGTTGTCTTAAAAGATTAGAAAGAAAACCGTGTTAAAGGTAAAGGTTATAAGTCCATCTCCAAGCAGCTTGATATTCCTGTGACTACATTTGCACATATTATTCAGAATTTTAAGATCCATGGGACTGTACCTAACCACCCTGGACGTGGCCGTAGGAGGAAAATTAATGACAAATCAAAGAGACGGATAATATAAATGGTAAGAAAAGAGCCCAAGAAAACTTTTAATGAGGTTAAAGGTGAACTTCAAGCACAAGGTACATCAGTGTCAGATCGCACCATCCATCATTGTTTGAGCCAAAGTAGACTTCATGGGAGATGACCAAGGAGGACACCATTGATGAAAAAAAAATCATAAAAAAGCCAGACTAGAATTTGCCAAACTACATGTTGACAAGCCACATAGCATCTGTGAGAATGTCCCATGGACAGATGAGGCAAAAATTAAACTTTTGGGCAAGGCACATCAGCTCTATGTTCACAGATGGAAAAATTAAGCATATCAAGAAAACAACACTGTCCCTACTGCAAAACATGGAGGAGGCTTTGTTATGTTCTGGGGCTGCTTTGCTGCATCTGGCACAGGGTGTCTTGAATCTGTGCAGGGTACAGTGAAATCCCAAGACTATCATGGGATTCTAGAGAGAAATGTGCTTCCCAGTGTCAGAAAGATTGGTCTCAGTTGAAGGTCATGGATCTTGCAACAGGATAATGACCCAAAACACAGAGCTAAAAACAGCCAAGAATAGCTAAAAGGAAAACATTGGACTATTCCAAGTGGCCTTCTATGAGCCCTGACCCAAATCCTATTGAGCATCTTTGGAAAGAGCTGAAACATGATGTCTGGAAAAGGCAACCTTCAAACACGAGAGATCTGGAGCAGTTTGCTCTTGAGGAGTCACCAAAATACCTGTTGAGAGGTGCAAAAGTCTCATTGACAGTTAAAGGAATCATTTGATTGCAGTGATTGTCTCAAAAGGTTGTGCAACAAATTATTAAGTTAAGGGTAGCATCATTTCTGTCCAGGCCTATTTCATGAGTTTAATTTTTTTTTAAATTCTGTGGAAGCAGGGTTCAAAAGCAATGTCTGACTTTCATTTGTTCATGTTAATAGATTTTCGGAGTTTCCGAGTGTATCCGTGTCAAAGCGGATACACTGGGATCCGATTTTGCCTCCTATGTATTGCTATGGGGCATGGATTGTGCTCGGATGTGTCCTTTTTGCCATCTGATTTATGTACAATCCGAGCCCCATAGGGATACATGGGAGGCAAAATCGCATCCGAGTGTATACGATTTAACACGGATACATTCGGATGCCTCAAATTCATAATGTGAAGCCGGTCTAAGACAATATTTATTTTAAATAATGTATTTCATTAGCATTAATGCATGCCTAAATTCCTATATTTAATGTTTGCATGTATTAGAGTTTAAGAGGGCAACTATTTGTTAAGGTACCTTTACACGCCGCCACGGCAGGCTGGATACATCCCGCTACTTCACGTGCACGAGCACGCTCAAATGGTTACAAACGGTCAACGCACCCTCTTTACACGCCGCCACAAGGTGCGCTACGCCACGCTACATCTATAGCTAGCTACATCGCCGGGTGTCTCAAGTAGCCAGCTGTTGCTCAATTACACACCGCTACAACCAGCTACTATGGGCGGACCTGGTGCAGCAGGGACAGCACATAGGCGTGCTACAATTGTGGATTACGAGCCGTCCGTACGCTGATAGGACGAAGCAATAACATCCTGATTGGGCAGGCATCGCAGGAGGCTGAGTAATACAGCACGCTCAAGCGATTGTGTAGTGTGACTCGTCAGCTCCTTAAATATGCCTCCCTATGCAGCGACTACCAATCGTCATGCAGCAGCTTCCACCAATGATCGCACATGGGGCGCGGTAACATGGAGCCGAGGTCACGCCTTAGCTACATTGCAGCTACAGCCCCGGGTGTCCAGAGTTCCCTTCCGTTGCTTCTTTACACGCCGATACAGCTCGCTACCATCGGCGATATAGCCATCTGTTTTCGAGCAGAGCCCATAAACAGATGTATCTGTCGCCGGCTGTAGCGTCGCGTCTTCAGACGCAGCTACGACGGGCTACATTGACGCTACAAGCTACATTTGTAGCCTGTAGCGGGATGTATCCAGCCTGCTGTCGCGGCGTGTAAAGGTACCTTTAGAGTGTATTTTATGCTCAGTATGAACCTATTCACACTTGTTTGTTAGGAAGCAGCATCAGTTTATTAATTTTAGATTATGGGGTCATGCCTTTGACTGAGTACTCCTTTAGATTAAGGAAGTTTAACATTTTCGATTAGCAGGTTCCTGTCCATCTATAATGGTACCTTTACACGCCGCTACAGCAGGTTGGAAACAACCGGGTGTTTCACGTGCACGAGCACGCACCAATGGTTGAAAACGGTAACCGATACCACCTTTACACGCCGCTACAAGGTGCTCTACAGAAGGTTTAATCTATCTCTGGATGCACCGCCGGGTGCCACAAGTTACCTTCTGTAGAGCACCGTCCCTCATTTACACGCGGCGCTACAGAAGGTAATATGGGAGGACCTGGTGCAGCAGGGACAACACATAGGCGTGCCAGAGTTGTGGATTACGAGACGCTCGTATGGTGATTGGACACAGCAATAACATTATGATTGGCCAGCCAGCGCAGGAAGGCTGCCTAATACATGACGCTATTGCAATTGTGTAGTGTGACTGGTCAGCTCCTTAAATATGCCGCCCTATGCAGCGACAACCAATCGTAACGCAGGAGCGTCCACCAATGATGGCTGAATGGGGGCGGTTTCCCGGAGGCTGTGTCACGCCCCAGGGAGTTAAGTAGGTGGCGAAAAAACCTTACCGTACCTTATTTAGACGCCGCTACCATCAGGTTGAAATCAACCTGTTTTAGAGCACTGCTCTGAAACAGGTGCCGAAAGTGACGGGTGGCAACAACCTAGTTTACACGCCGCTACCTCGGGTTGATTTGACGGTGCAAGATACATTTGTCTCCGTAACCCGGTTGTTTCCAACCTTCTGTAACGGCGTGTAAAGGTACCAAAATGGCCACTTTACACACGGTTACATTTCTAGCTTATCCACAGGTAACTTACTGGCTGCAGTAAAATCATGGAGAGATTATTCCATTTGTACACAGCAACAAGATAGAACCATGTCTCCATGATTTCACTGCAGCCAGTAAGTTACCTGTGGATAAGCTAGAAATGTAGCCGTGTGTAAAGTGGCCATAACTTTTAAGTTTTTAAGCCAGATATAGTCATAAGACCCAGCAAAGAGATATGCCTTGATGATGGATGCTGGGCTCACATAAAACTGGCTTTTTTATGCGCTAAAGCTGGGGTCACACTTGGCATGAGTTTTTTTAGTGACTTAAAAAAACGCATGCGTTTTTGCATGCGTTTTTTCATGTAATTATGAGTTTTTAAAGGTGTGTGATGGCACCCTGCGTTTTTGCATGCGTTTTTAAATCCGTGCCAAAAAATAGTGCATGCACTATTTTTTGGTGCTGTTTTAAAAACGCATTCGTTTTTTAGAAAACGCATGCTTTTCTTAACATGGGCCCCTATGGAAAACGCATGCAAAAACGCATGGTACATTAGTACCATTTAGTACCATCCAAAAACGCATGCATTTTCCATAGGGGCCCATGTTAAAAAAACGCATGCGTTTTCTAAAAACGCATGCGTTTTTTTTAACATGGGCTCCTATGGAAAGCGCATGCGTTTTTGGATGGTACTAAATGGTACTAATATACCATGCGTTTTTGCATGCGTTTTTTATGTCAGCTAATCACATAATAGCAAAAACGCACACAAAAACGCATGGTACTGTCACACATGCGTTTTTGCTATTAACACATGCATTTTTGCTATTAGGGCATGCGTTTTTTAACATGGGGGGCCTATGGGTGCGTTTTTACAGGGTTTTGGTCTCCAAAAACTCATGAAAAAAACGTAAGTGTGACCCCAGCCTAAGTGTCTCAATTTTTAAAGGGATCCTGTCACCCCCAAAACGCCTATTAAGCTATCCAAACATGTCCCTGCAGCATATTAAGTCAGTACACCCGTGCCGCTCTGCGGGCTTCAAGCACCGCATTGCACATGCGGTGTGGGTGTACTGACGTCACCCGCTGCCGGAAGTGACGAGATTCGCGTCATTAGAGCCCCATTACAGCCTTTACAGCGCAGAGGAGAGGAGGGAGGCGCTGATTACAATATTCATTGCAGATCACACCTTTTGAGGTGTGCTATTAGGACAAAGATGGCCCGCCTGGGTGACTAATGCATATAGCCACCGCTCATTAACATCCATAATGAGTAAGTAATACCGTGTTTCCCCGAAAGTAAGGCCCCCCCGATTGTAAGGCCGCCTAGGGGTAAAGGGGGGGCCTGCTAATGTAAGGCCTCCCCCGATTATAAGGCCGGGTAGGGGGGAGGGGGGGGCCTTACTATCGGGGAAACACGGGGGGGAAGGTTTACATGCATACATACACACATACAGACACATGCATACACATATATACACACCATACACACCACACACACCACACACACACATAGCACCTCTTCTTACCGGGTCCGGTGTGGGGTCCCCGATGGTCCTGTGCCGTCCTCTGTGCTCCGGTCCGGTCCCCGAGATGATCCGCTGCCGTCCGCCGTGTTCCGGTGCCGGTCCTAGGCTCCATGGTCCCTGCTCTTCCGGAGTTCAGGCCTAGCTCCGCCCAAGTCATAGTGTGGGCCAATCAGCATAGCGGCGCTGACGTCAGAGGCAAGCGCCCGATGACGCTTGCTTGAGCGCCGCTATGCTGATTGGCCCACACTATGACCTGGGCGGAGCTAGGCCTGAACTCCGGAAGAGCAGGAACCATGGAGCCTAGGATCGGCACCGGAACACGGCGGACGGCAGCGGATCATCTCGGGGACCGGACCGGAGCACAGAGGACGGCACAGGACCATCGGGGACCCCACACCGGACCCGGTAAGAAGAGGTGCTATGTGTGTGTGTGGTGTGTATGGTGTGTATATATGTGTATATACAGTGCCTACAAGTAGTATTCAACCCCCTGCAGATTTAAGTGGTTTGATAAGATGCAAATAAGTTAGAGCCTTCAAACTGCAAGTGAGAGTAGGATTTATTAACAGAAGCATAAATCTTACAAACCAAAAAGTTATGTTGCTCAGTTGAATTTAAATAAATTTTAAACATAAAAGTGTGGGTCAATTATTATTCAACCCCTCAAACCACCAGCATTCTGTTTGGTCCCCCTAAAGTATTAAGAAGTAGTTCAGGCACAAATAACAATGAGCTTCACATGTGTGGATTAATTATCTCTTTTGCCAGCCTTTTCTGACTATTTAAGACCCTCCCCAAACTTGTGAACAGCACTCATACATGGTCCACATGGGAAAGACAAAGGAGCATTCCAAGGCCATCAGAGACAAGAGGAGGGTCACAAGGCTGGCAAGGGGTACAAAACCCTTTCCAAGGAGTTGGGCCTACCTGTCTCCACTGTTGGGAGCATCATCCGGAAGTGGAAGGCTTATGGAACTACTGTTAGCCTTCCACGGCCTGGACAGCCTTTGAAAGTTTCCTCCCGTGCCGAGGCCAGGCTTGTCTGAAGAGTCAAGGCTAACCCAAGGACAACAAGGAAGGAGCTCTGGGAAGATCTCATGGCAGTGGGGACATTGGTTTCAGTCAATACCATAAGTAACGTACTCCAGCGCAATGGTCTCCGTTCCAGACGAGCCCGTAAGTTACCTTTACTTTCAAAGCGTCATGTCAAGGCTCATCTACAGTTTGCTCATGATCACTTGGAGGACTCTGAGACAGACTGGTTCAAGGTTCTATGGTCTGATGAGACCAAGATCAAGATCTTTGGTGCCAACCACACACGTGACGTTTGGAGACTGGATGGCACTGCATACGACCCCAAGAATACCATCCCTACAGTCAAGCATGGTGGTGGCAGCATCATGCTGTGGGGCTGTTTCTCAGCCAAGGGGCCTGGCCATCTGGTCCGCATCCATGGGAAGATGGATAGCACGGCCTACCTGGAGATTTTGGCCAAGAACCTCCGCTCCTCCATCAAGGATCTTAAGATGGGTCGTAATTTCATCTTCCAACAAGACAACAACCCAAAGCACACAGCCAAGAAAACCAAGGCCTGGTTCAAGAGGGAAAAAAGCAAGGTGATGAAGTCGCCTAGTCAGTCTCCTGACCTTAACCCAATTGAAAACTTGTGGAAGGAGCTCAATATTAAAGTCCACATGAGACAACCAAAGAACCTAGATAACTTGGAGAAGATCTGCATGGAGGAGTGGGCCAAGATAACTCCAGAGACCTGTGCCGGCCTGATCAGGTCTTATAAAAGACGATTATTAGCTGTAATTGCAAACAAGGGTTATTCCACAAAATATTAAACCTAGGGGTTGAATAATAATTGACCCTCACTTTTATGTTTAAAATTTATTAAAATTCAACTGAGCAACATAACTTTTTGGTTTGTAAGATTTATGCTTCTGTTAATAAATCCTACTCTTGTTTGCAGTTTGAAGGCTCTAACTTATTTGCATCTTATCAAACCACCTAAATCTGCAGGGGTTGAATACTACTTGTAGGCACTGTATGTGTATGCATGTGTCTGTCTGTATGTGTGGGAGTGTGTGGATGGATGGATGGATGGTGGGGCCTCCAATGTAAGGCCCCCCCCGAAAGTAAGACAGGGGGCCACTTTTGGCCACAAAAAGAATGTAAGACCCTGTCTTACGTTCGGGGAAACACGGTTATAACGATTTTCTACAGTTTTACAGGATGCTTTTCTGAGCAAAAAGGAGAGTGGGATTATTGATAATATGCTGCAGGAACATGTTTGGATAGCTTAATAGGCATTTTGGGGGTGACAGGATCCCTTTAAATGCATTTTCTTCGGAATAATGCATGTCTAAATTACTATTTTCAATGTCTGCATATCTTAGGGCCTTTTTACATGTAATGCTGGGTTGTGTTTGCCTTCATTTGCGTATCTATGCGTTTTTACCGCTAAAAACGCATGCGTTCTTGGCCCCATAGGGTTTAATGGAAACAGTTCAAGAAAAAAAGAGGGCACTCACCCATCTGATGCTGTTCAGGAATTTATTCATTATTCAATCGGGGTTCCATACAGTGCAAGGGAGGGGACGTGGAGGGATGCCAGACGACGGCCCGTTTCAGGTTTAATGGAAACGCATGCAAAAATGCATGTCATTTTCAGCAAAAGCAAAAATGCATGCGTTTTTGTAAACACAGCCCAAATTTTTGCAGAACACGTTTTGGGCTGCATTTGCAAAAATACATGCTTTTTTGTGTTTGCTGAAAATGACATGCTTTTTTGCATGCGTTTCCATTAAACCCTACCAGGCCAAAAACGCATGTGTTTTTAGCGGTAAAAACGCATAGAAACGCAAATAAAGGCAAACACAACCCAGCATTAGATGTACAACAGGCCTATGTGTTTCAGAGTGCAGCTGTTTATTTGTTAGAGTATATTTCATGTTCAGTATGTACCTGTTCACATTTGTTTGTTAGGAAGTGACATCAGTTTTTCATCTTAGACTATGTAAATAAGATTGTGATTTTATTGCCAAATACTGAACTGTGATATAACTAGTGTTGCTTTATCCTCCATTTTAGGGTACCGTCACACTTGGCGACGCACCAGTGATCCCGACAACGATCCAACCTGGTAGAGTTCGCTGGTGCGTTGCAACATGATCGCAGGTGAGATGCAGGGCTGCACCGTCCATTGGACAGTGTGAGCCCTTAAACTCAGGCGGCAAGCTGGCAGGGGGAATGGCTGTGCAGAAGGGGGTGGCGCCAGCGCTACATGGCTTCCTGTGTGACGGGCGCTGCCGGCTGCGGTAAGAGACCCTGCTGCCGCTAGTGACAGAACCTTCCTCCCGCCCACCCGCTCTCCACGTGTGGCTGGAGCCTCTAGCAACCCACCCACACTTCATTGCACTGCTAGCATCCCCCCTCTTCACTGCAGCCGGGAGCTGCTAGCACCCCCCTTCCCGCTCCTCAATATAGGTAAGGCTCAGGCAGCAGGGGGGCTTGATGCACCCCTGGTGAGATGTCAAACAGTCAGATCTCACCAGTGATGCAGGAACAATACGGCGGTCGTTGGGAACCTGTCACTCTCGGGTGTAGTATTGGGATCGTTGTTCGTTGTCCCTGTCTAACACAGCGATGCAGCATTCGCAGCAGGAGTGCATCGGCCAAAAACTGATGCAGAACAGTTTGTAATGATCAGCAATCTCACAGCAGGGGCCTGATCACTGCTAAGTGTCAAACGTAGCGGGATCGCTGGCGACGTCGCTGTTACGTCACAAAACCTGTGACGCATCAGCGATCTCGCTAGCGATCTCGCTGTGTGACGGGGGCTTAAGGCACTAAAACTGTATATGTATAAGGTTTAAGAAAGCATTGTTGGTTCAGATACCACTGTCTCCTCATTGTGTTGTTCAGGCTCTTAACCTGTTCTTCATTTGGCATAGTTGGCAGAATGCAAAATTCACTTGCAGAAATGGTGGATCAGTTGGTGGCCGACCCAAAAGGGGCAGCTTTCCTCTTGGAGCTATGCTTAGCAACATATTTCAATTCATAGGTAATAATTTAATTATGTGGAACTGGGTGGAGTGACTGAAAAGTGTATTGCATATGTTATGTACTCTAGGACACCTACCTTATAGGCAGAGATAGGCTTGTTGATGCGAGACCAGGAGGCATGATAGACAACCCCAACACAGTGACACAGTAGAAAATGTGATAATAATTTTAGATGACATACACAGTGATATGATTGATTTGGGTAATTTACGTATTCACTTATTCCATTAGGTTCAGAGAGAACTGGAGACAATGGCCCAGTACATAAACTCTCTGCAGAAGGTAGAAGACTGATGGAGACTGATGGAGAATAACAGGAAATGGGATCATTTGACAAAGAGTTAAAGGACCAGCTAGGTTTGGGCCTAAGGGAACTTTACCTGAGGCAGGTCTTGAGACAACATTTATATTACAGCACCAATGTAAACTTTCTAGAAGTTGGGGTAGAAGTTAGGGTTCAAAAGCAACAGGTCGCAGATATGGTAGCTGGCGGTATGAAATAACTGCTTTCAGCTGCCCTGGGACTGGATCTTGGATCCCGGCATGAATAAAGACCATAGAGGCAGTATCCCATCCTGGAGAAAAACACTACAGACCTAGGCACCCACCAGACATGGAATGGAGTGCTGGACTTGAGAAGGAGTGAGAGATATATATAAGTGTTTTTCTCCACGTGAGGGCTGTCAATAGTGAAGGCAGTTACTGGTGGACAGTAACACACCATGAAGGGAAGGCCACACCCATTTTGTGCATCAAAGAAAATGAAGGCCATGGAGATTTTCCCCGCCTTCCTAAAGTTGCAACTACTGGAGGGAGTGCCACATCTAGAGAAGTCAGTCTGTGATGAGTAGTGAGGGGTAAACCCAAACTGTAAAGTTCAGGGTCCGAACTGAACACCTAGTGTTCTGATGCAGATCTCGAACATGGACTTCCCTGGGAAGTCCATCTTACAGTTTGAGTTTGGGGGTGGCGGGCTGTAAAATTATGAAAATAGTTATTGAATAGCAGCTCATACTTACAGCGTCCTGCTGTCCCCTAGCTTCTACTTCAGAGGCCACTCATTAACTTCCTGGCTATTCCCTGCAGAGGGACCAAACAGACAATCACAAATGCTGTCACAGAGAATGGGCATCTGTGTTTGGTTGTTGGAGTAATCTGCAAACTGATTGCCAGGATGTATGGTATTGGTTTCAGGATACTCCAGCAGCTAATCACAGACACATTCTCTGTGACAGCGTCTTCTGATTGGCTGTTAGGCCCATCACCCATTGACTAACATCAGAGTACTGTAAAAATAAATAAATAAATAAATAATAAAAACACAAATGAAGTAGTGTTTTGCTGTATTTTTGATTCTAAGTGCAGATAAAGCAGACAGCTAAGAGTTGTCTCGCCCAGCTACTCGGCTTTACCTTGGCTGGCAATCAAAATACAGGTAAGCCCATTCTTTTTTTATTTAATTAATTACATTAGTAATTAAAAAAAATGTGTGGACTTTGCAATATATTTTTACTGCAAGTCAAGGTAAAGCCCAAGCAGGTGGGGGCTGTGATTCTCAGTGCAGTAAGGAACAAGCATTCCGAGCCTCCCGCACTGAAATCTGCAGCCCGTAGCCACCCCTGAAATTGGTGCATTCTTTCTTAGTGCCATTTTCAGGTGCTTTACCCAGCTCTTCCAATGACCCTGCTGGGGGTGGCATGTTGGGTAATAAGGAAGATAATGCCAGTTTTGCATTGGTGGCTGGCAATAAACCTTAAATTCATAGTTTGAGGCCAATATTAGACCCAGCCACTATGAATTTCTAGTAAAAATTAAAAAAAAAAACATGAAAAGCCTGACAGCACAGGGATCCCAACCATAAAGTGAGTGTTTCTTTCTCTCACTTACAGTATGGCTGTTTACCCTGTGCCATCATGCCATTCATGGGGTCACCTGAGTTCACCCCTGACACGGCTCAGCTGTGAACGTATATGACCTTTCTCACGGCCAGGTGTCAATGTCAGCCTGCTATTTACTGTGAGCAGGCATGTGTCTGCTCACTGAGATGCAAAAGAGATATAGATGTTCGCCTGTGCATTTATTGTCAGACTGTTTGTTTTTTAGTTATGAAAGATGGGAACCAGGGATATGTTTTGTGTTTTATGTCAATTAAAATATTTTTTCCTCTGTGTTGTGTTTTTATTAATGTTTACTAGAAATTCATAGTGGCTGAGTCTAATATTGTCTGACACTATGAATTTTGGACTGAGTGCCAGCTGCCAATACAAAGCTGGCATTAACCACTTTATTACCCAGTTGGGGTACAGTGCCATAAAATGTTGCTTCTATGAATGTGCCATATTCTGGGGCAGCTGCAGTCTGCAATTCACAGTGGGTGGGAAGGGGGACAGCAAGCTTGGTCACCCCGCTGTAAGGGTTCCAGCCCACAGCTTCCTAGTTGAACCTGGGTGGAAACCAAAACTATGAGGAAGCCTCACATCTTTTTTTTAATTATTCCATGAAATTCATGAAATAACTAAAAAAAGGTCTTCCCTATATTTTTGATTACCAGCCAGGTAAAAATATGCAGCTGAGGGTAGGGTCAGTCTGTACCTGCCTGCTATACCTGGCTCGCATTCAAAAACACAATGAAGCATCATGTCATTTTTTTTTATTATTTTAAGGAATAATTTTATAAAAAGGGCATAATTGTGTCGAGGTTTTGATGTCTTTTTGGCCAGGAGGTGCAGATGAGTACACTGAACACAATGCATGCAGTTTTATGCCAAAATGGGACCAAACAAGCATAAAATCTGTGTTAAAAAATGTGTTGCGGTTTTGTTGCTATTTTTGATCAGATGCAGACGAACACAATGCATGCAGTTTTGTGTCAAAATTGCACCAAAAAAGAATGATACTCGCAGCAAAAAAAAAATGCATCACTGTGTTGGTGATATTTTTGGCCCGGAGATACAGGAGATACAGATGAACACATTGAACACAATGCCAGCAGTTTTATGCTAAAATTGCACCAAAGAAGCATAAATTCCATGGCAAAAACTGCATTGTGGTTTTAGTTCTCTTTTGGAGCTGGAGATGCACGTGAACACATTGAACACAATCAGGGGCGTTGCTAGGGTCAAAAAACATCCGGGGCTCCGGCCCACTGAGCTGCATTTTTCGGAATAAATTTAAATAAAACCCAAGTAAAATGTACTTAAATAAGCAGTGACACTCTACATATATAATATTAACAGTTTTAATGCTTTAAAACATTATAGAGATTGCCAACATGCACTCAATAAATACACAAAATATAACAGTATTAGGCCAACATCCAAGTAATCCTAAGGCTTCTTTCACATGAGCGCTTTTCTGGCGTTAATACCGTGATTTTAAAGTGCATGAATTTCGCTGTCAAAAAACGCCATTAAAGAACATGTTCTATAATGACGTTTTTTTAGCAGTCGCTTCTTGACCCCATTGACGTGAATGGGGCGTGCTCTCGGCGAAAATTGGGTGCTTTAAAAGCACGCGATTAGTGTTCGGGGAGAAGCGCTTATCTGAATAAGCCCTAAAGGGTTTTCTTACTACTTTGATCCACTCCTCTAGGATACAGTTCTATCTATTGTGTTAAGGAAAAGATAGCACCAGTGGTATATACAGGCCCCAGCAGTATTACAGCAGCCCCAGTGGCATACAGCAGCCTCCCCAGTGGTATATACAGTCCCCAGCAGTATACAGCAGCCTCCCCAGTGGTATATACAGGCCCCAGCAGTATTACAGCAGCCCCAGTGGTATATACAGTCCCCAGCAGTATTACAGCAGCCCCAGTGGTATACAGCAGCCTCCCCAGTGGTATATACAGGCCCCAGCAGTATTACAGCAGCCCCAGTGGTATACAGCAGCCTCCCCAGTGGTATATACAGTCCCCAGCAGTATTATAGCAGCCCCAGTGGTATACAGCAGCCTCCCCAGTGGTATATACAGGCCCCAGCAGTATTACAGCAGCCCCAGTGGTATACAGCAGCCTCCTCAGTGGTATATACAGTCCCCAGCAGTATTATAGCAGCCCCAGTGGTATACAGCAGCCTCCCCAGTGGTATATACAGTCCCCAGCAGTATTACAGCAGCCCCAGTGGTATACAGCAGCCTCCCCAGTGGTATATACAGGCCCCAGCAGTATTACAGCAGCCCCTGTGGTATACAGCAGCCTCCCCAGTGGTATATACAGGCCCCAGCAGTATTACAGCAGCCCCAGTGGTATACAGCAGCCTCCCCAGTGGTATATACAGTCCCCAGCAGTATTACAGCAGCCCCAGTGGTATACAGCAGCCTCCCCAGTGGTATATACACTCCCCAGCAGTATTACAACAGCCCCAGTGGTATACAGCAGCCTCCCCTCAGTGGTATATACAGGCCCCAGCAGTATTACAGCAGCCTCCCCATACTTTGAAGTATATGAATGTCAAAGGTGGTGAAAGGGTTAAATTACATTATATACAGCACACATGTACTGGACAACACATGCTCATTACATACATCATACATGTCCAGAGTACACACATACTATATAACAGATGCACAGCAGGTACACATCATATACACAGAACATGTGTATATACACACTTCAGTATAATCAAAATATATCCTAAATACACAAAGAGACACAAAACCCACACACACACACAAAAAACCCACACACATACAGAGACACGACCCGCACACAGAGACACAACCCGCACACACACACAGACACAACCCGCACAGAGAGACACAACCCGCACAGAGAGACACAACCCGCACAGAGAGACACAACCCGCACAGAGAGACACAACCCGCACACACAGACACAAAATCCGCACACACACACACAACCCGCACACACACACAGACACAACCCGCACAGAGAGACACAACCCGCACAGAGAGACACAACCCGCACACACAGACACAAAACACACACACAGACACAAAACCCACACACAGACACAAAACCCACAAACAGACACAAAACCCACACACAGACACAAAACCCACACACAGACACAAAACCCACACACAGACACAAAACCCCCACACACACAGACAAAACCCACACTCACACACAGACAAAACCCACACACACACACAGACAAAACCCACACACACAGACACAAAACCCACACACACAGACACAAAACCCACACACACAGACACAAAACCCACACACACACAAAACCCACACACAGACACAAAACCCACACACAGACACAAAACCCACACACACACACAAAACCACACACACACACACACAAAACCCACACACACAGACAAAACCCACACACACAGACAAAACCCACACACACAGACACAAAACCCACACACAGACACAAAACCCACACACAGACACAAAACCCACACACACACACACAAAACCCACACACACACACACAAAACCCACACACACACAGACAAAACCCACACACACACAGACAAAACCCACACACACAGACACAAAACCCACACACACAAAACCCACACACACACACACAAAACCCACACACACACAGACAAAACCCACACACACACAGACAAAACCCACACACACAGACACAAAACCCACACACACAGACACAAAACCCACACACACACACAGACACAACCCGCACACACACACAGACACAACCCGCACACAGAGACACAACCCGCACACAGAGACACAACCCGCACACACACATATACACAACCCGCACACAGAGACACAAAACTCACACAAAGAGACACAAAACCCACACAGAGACACAAAACCCACACAGAGACACAAAACCCGCACAGAGACACAACCCGCACAGAGACAACACACACACACAGAGACAACATACACACACAGAGACAACATACACACACAGAGACAACATACACACACAGAGACAACATACACACACAGAGACAACATACACAGACACAGAGACAACATACACAGACACAGAGACAACATACACACACACAGAGACAACATACACACACACAGAGACAACATACACAGACAACATACACAGAGACAGCATACACACACACACAGACAACATACACACACACACAGAGACAGCATACACAGACACACAACCCAAACACAGACACATGGAGACACATACTCCTCTGTGTTGCAGGAGTGGAGGCTAGTGTACATGTGCTTTACCTGCTCCCAGCAGCTGAGCACTTCCCCCACTCTTCTGCCAGGACTGTCCAGCAGGAGAGCTGTCATCTGGTGGATTAGAGCTGCTTCTCCTCTGGATCTTCCATCAGAGGTGACTGCTCCTATGTGCCGTCTCTCACCTCTTCACTTCATAGACCGCGCCATGCAGGAAGAGAAGAGCACTGGCCAATCAGCTCTGCTGTCACTCAGTCTGATGTAAGAGGTTAATTGGCCAGTGCTCTTCTCCTGCAGGACACGCCCCCTCTGTGACTTGCTGGACCCGGAGGAGGGTAAAAGCTGCTGCACACACAGTGCACACATAAAAGTGCAGGTTCCCGCAGCATAGAGCGGCAGAGGCCCCGTAGGAGAGATAGGATGTCAGGGAGAGAAGAGCTGCCAAAGGCAGTGTCTGATAGAGCGGCCCTTCAGTTTATCAGCTGGTAGCGGTGCTGGGTCCGGGGCGGCGAGATTCGGGGCTCTATGCGAAAGAATCGCATAGCGACGTCCCTGAACACAATACATGCAGTATTGCACCTACATTGGACTAAAATAAAGCATGTAAACTACAACTTGAAGTTTTGGTGCTTATTTTTTTTCACCAAATAGCTGGATGTGATGGCACCAAAACAGGAAAGTTAATTCCTACCCTTTTTGGTAAAGTGTAGGAGAGATTACATTGTTTAGTTAGTGTGCAAGGATAGCATATGTTTTTTCAAAAGGATCAATGTGAGGCTTCGCTGTATTTTTAGTTTCTAATCAGGTACAGCTAGGCAGCTGGGAACTGGAATCCTCAACAAGGGATGGCTCAAGCATTGTGGTTAATTGCAGCTTGCAGCCACCCCACAAAATAGTGCATTCCTAGAAGCACCATTTTTTGGAGCTGTACCCAGATCTTCCAGCTGCCCTGTCATGGTGGCAGACTAGTTAATTAAAGGGGTTAATGCCAGCTTTGTATTGGCAGCTGGCACTAAGCCCAAAATTCATAATATTAATAAAAACACAACACAGAAAAAAAAATATTTTAATTGAAATAAAACACAAAATAGATCCCTGGTTTCTTTATTAACAAAAAAAAACTAAAAACAACAATTAATCCACAGGTGAACATCTTCAGCTCTCTTGCATCTACGTGAGCAGACACATGTCTGATCACAGTGACTAGAAGGCTGACACTAAAGGCCCAATTACACACACAGATAATTGTGCAGAGATTGTTGGCAGATCTCTGGTTGCAGTGAAATCATGGACACATTGTTCCATTTGTGCACGGCCACATAATGGAACAATGTGTCCATGATTTCACTGCAACCAGAGATCTGCGAATAATCTCTGAACAATTATGTGTGTGTGTAACTGGGCCTTAACACTAGAGATGAGCCACCACCCTAATGTTCGAATTCGATTCAATTCGTCGAATTGGGGGTGTGTTCGTCGAATGTTCATCGAACACTGTCGAACACCAATGAAAGCAATGGCAGGCAAACACAAACACATACAAACACTTGGAAAACAAATAAAGAACACCTCCTAAGGCCCCTTTCACATCAGCGTTTTGTGCTGATCACGGCAGTTGCGGTGAAAAAAACGCAACTGCCGCGATTACCGCATAATGGCCACGATCGCGGCACACTTGCGGCAAGCCCCATACAATGTCTATGGGGCTTGCGGTAAGTGTGCGGAAGGTGCGGCCAGTGCGGTTTCGGCACTTGCGGCAGGTGCGGCCGTGAAAAAAAACGCGGCATACTACGTTTTTTTTGCGGCTGCACCTGCCGCAAGTGCCGAAACCGCAACTACACCGCACTTGCAGCACCTGCCGCAAGCCCCATAGACATTGCATGGGGCTTGCCGCAGGTGAAGCGCATGTGCGGCCGTTATGCGGTAATCGCGGCAGTTGCGGTTTTTTTCACCGCAACTGCCGCGATCAGCGTAAAACGCTGATGTGAAAGGGGCCTAAGGTATCCAAAGGGTGACAAACTACTCAGAAGATACAACAAACACATGGAAAAGTGACAAGGACATATAAAAATGGTAAGACAAAAGAGAAGAACGAGTAAAAGGAGGAGGAGACACAGATATAGGCATGCCATGTCCTTCTAAAATCCGGTTTTACTCCAGTATTTGTAAGGCCTCATGCACACGATGAGTATTTGGTGAGTTCTTCCTCAGTATTTGTAAGGCCTCGTACATGCGATGAGTATTTGGTGAGGTTTTTCCTCAGTATTTTTAAGGTTTCATGCACACGATGAGTATTTGGTGAGTTTTTTCCTCAGTATTTGTAGGTGTGCGTGCACACGATCAGTGCACGCAGCGTTTTAGACACAGCATCTTGCCGCTGCGTCCAAAACACTGCGTCACACAGTGCTAGCATAGTGGATAGGATTTCAAGAAATTCCATACTCACTATGCGTAACCCGCCCGCAGCGTATTTGGAGCTGCGGTGCTGGTTGCCGGCATTCCGCTCCTCCGCAGGCAGCATGTTCATTTCATGCTGCGGAGTCGGAAGCGGCTCCCATTGGGTGACTGCAGGGAGAAGCCGCCCCACACCCGCCACACATGGTGAGTACAGGGCGGCTGCGGTCTCCCTGTGGCCACCCGCAGCTTCCCTCAGATCCGGAGGAGCTGCGTCCAACACGAAGCTCCTCCGGACCGTGTGCACGCACCCTAAGGCCTCGTGCATACGATGAGTATTTGATGATTTTTTTTCCTCAGTATTTGTAAGGGCTCGTGCATACGATGAGTATTTGGTGAAGTTTTTCTTCAGTATTTGTAAGTTCTCATGCACACGATGAGTATTTTGTGAGTTTTTTCCTCAGTATTTGTAAGGCCTCGTGCACATGCTGAGCATTGTGTCACATTTAGGGGACTACAACAAGAGTCTCAATTTTTTCCAAAAATTTGGGCACAGACACCACTTAAGTGGCATCAATTTCCCCACAGTTGCAAACTTAAAATGGTGACTTGAATGCAAAAATCCACTAGCCTTTTGTCTCCCCAGGATGATATAGGGGTAGAAAAGTCCTTGCGGATCCAAGCCTTGTTCATCTTGATGAACGTTAGTCTGTCCACATTCTGGGTGGACAGACGCGTGTGCTTTTATGTCAGCACACCACCAGCAGCGCTGAACACATGTTTCGAGAGAACGCTGGCTGCGACAAGATCTCCAAGGCGTGAGTGGCGAGCTCAGGCCATTTTTCCAGATTGGAAGCCCAAAATAAGCAAGGCTCCAGTTCCCCAGACATGGCATCGATGTTAATTTGGAAATACTCGTTTACCATCCACTCCAGGCGTTGACTATGTGTCAGACTTCTTGTGTCTTCAGGCCTTGGAAATGATGGTCTAAAAAGATCGTGAAACGAGGCCACAAAATTGCTGTTACCACCACCAGATACGGTGTTACTGAAACAGTGTGAGAGATGATGACTCGACAGTCCCAAGATTGACAAGTTAGGACTGTGAGATTCACTCTGTGTACCACTGGTGTTTTGTGGAAAAGCCGATCTGCGATTATGTATCAGCTTCTGCTGATACTCCTGCATGCCTGCGTCCCTTTGTATGGCAGGAATTTTTTGGCAATTTTGGTCTTGTACCGGGGATCTAAGAGTGTGGCAACCCAGTAGTTGGCATTACTTCTAATTCGGACAATCCGAGGGTCATGTTGCAGATAGTGCTGCAAGAAGGTGCTCATGTGTCTTGCGCATCCAGCAGGACCAAGTCCTTGTTGTGTTGGTGGCGGGGAGGTGAGAATGATACTTCCTTCTTCTGCCCTCTCCCCCCAACCTTGCACAACAGAAATGTCATCAAGGTCTCCCTCATCTGCTGACTCTTCCATGCCCATCACCAGTTCGTCCTCCATTTCTTCCTGGGCTCCTGCACCTTCCTCAACAGTTTGGTTGCTACCATGCGCCCTCGTTATTCCTTCTCCCACCCTCCCATGCCTGCCGCCTTGGTGCTGCCGACCGTCTGGACCTTGGAGATCTTGTTATCCCTTCCGCATAGGACTCCGCCTGTATTTCCTCCACCTCCTCTTCTCCCACCACCTGACTCCGAATATTGTTTAGAGTGTGCTCCAGCATGTAGATGATCGGAATAGTCATGCTGATAATGGCATTGTCAGCACTAAATATCTTCGTTGCCATCTCAAAACTGTGCAGAAGGGTGCATAGGTCCTTGATCTGAGAGCACTCCAGCAACGTGATCTGCCCCACCTCTGGGTCTCATTGGCCCAGGCTATACGTCATAACGTATTGCACCAGGGCTCGGAAGTGCTGCCACAGTCGCTGCAACATGTGCAGAGTAGAATTCCAGTGTGTTGGCACATCGTATTTCAGCCGGTGAATGGGCATGCCGAAAGACTTCTGGAGCGAAGCAAGTCATTGAGCTGCGGGATGCAAATGCCAGAAGTGAGCACACAGCGACCGTGCCCTCTGCAGAAGCCCATCTAAGCCGGGATAGTGTGTCAAAAATTGCTGGACAACCAGGTTCAACACGTAAGCCATACCAAGGCACGTGTGAGACATTGCCCCGGTGAAGGGCCGCACCCAGGTTTGCAGCATTGTTGCACACAGCTTTCCCTGGCTGCAGGTTGAGTGGAGACAACCATTGCTGAAACTCGGTCTCCAGAGCTGACCACAACTCCTCAGTTGTGTGACTCACATCTCCCAGGCATTTCAAGGTAAAGACTGCCTGATGGCATTGAGCCCTGCTGCCAGCATAGTAAGGTGGTGTGCAGGATTCCTTCTGTGCAGTTACAACGTAGGTGGCATTACCAGACAGGCTTTGGGCAGAGGTGGAGGACCGAGACGAGGTTGAGGAGGCAGAAGCAGTGGAGGAACTTCTACCTACAGAGGATTGACGCATAACTTGTGGGGACGGCAAGACTTGGACAGCAGACCCTTTTCCAGCTCTCACCATAGATAACCAGTGCACAGTCAGCGACATGTAACGCCCCTGTCCATGCTTACTGGTCCAAGTGTCTGTGGTGAAATGAACCCTGTCACACACAGAATTTCTCAAGGAAGTGGTGATGTTGTCTGCGACCTGCTGGTGTAGCACAGGCACACCTTTCTTGGAGAAGTAGGGGCGACTGGGCATCTGGTAATGGAGCACTGCGGCGGACATAAGGTCTCAAAAATCCTCTGTGTCCACCAGGCGGATAGGCAGCATTTCTGTAGCCAACAGCTTGAAGATGGTGAAATTCAAGCACTTAGCTTTCTCATGGCTAGGAGGAAATGGTTTTTTACTTGTCCACATCTGAGGGACGGAGGGCTGGCTGCTGTGTTGAGATGGGGTTGAGTATGGTGTCCCCAGCAAACTGATGGTCTGTGAGGAAGGTGCAGGAGCAGATATAATGTTGCTTTCATCCAAAGGTGGTGCTCTCGATGTCGGAAAGAGCTCAACACCAGCAACATTTTCCACTTGAAAACCAAGTGATGACCTGCCAATCACACTGCCTGTTGCGGGTAAAGAGGTGGAAGGTCTGCATCCAAAAGTATGTGTGTCAGCTGTCCGCACAGTCATAGACGATGAAGAGCACACTAATGCACTTGATGGGGCAGACGGTGGTAGGCCCGCCCGGCTAGCCCGCATTCTAGCACAGTGAGCTTTCAACTCTGACTTGTGCTTCATGTCCATGTGGAAGTTCATGCATGAAGTACTCAAGCTAGTGAGTTTTTTGCCTCTACTCAGAGATTGGTGACAAATCTTGCAGATGACATGAGTTGGGAGGTCCTTGGCGATGTCAAAAAAGGCGCAGGCTAAGCAAGGCTTAGAGCCCATGCAAGCTGCAGAGCCATCACGACTTCTGCTCAGAGGCAGAGTTGTGGCTGTGGATGCAGTTGTTGCCATGCTTCCAGTACTCTGTCTATATCCAGTAAGGCGAAACCTAACCTCGTCGTCAGTAGCATCCTCTTCCACCTCCTCTGCTGAGCTCATCGACTGGCTGACTGTGGGTTGACAGTAAGTGGAATCTCCAACCTCATCATCACCCTCTGTGTTCTCACACCCCTCGTCCTCAGAGACAACCTCTTCCTGCCTTGACTGAAAAGTTAATTTGTCAATCCAATCTGAGTCTCATCAGCATCATCCTCATTGTCTCCACCAAGAGGAGTTATAGTTTGGGAATGAGGGTCTACATGGAGCTCTGAACCTTCTTCATGTGGGCCTGGATCTGACTCACAAAGCTTCTGAGCATCAGGGCAGATCATTAACTCATCTGGACTCACTGTAGCTTTGGAGAAGACCTCTGATTCCCAGGCTGTTGTGTGACTGAACAGCTCTGTTGACTCAACCATGTTTGTTACCCCAGACTCAGTAGGGCGGCTGGAGACTTGGGAGCTGGGAGGAAGCAAGTAAGATTGGGCTGACACCTCAGATGACTGGAGGGTTTGTGATGTAGAAGATGAGGTGGAGGAGAGACCACTTGATGGAGCACTTGCGATCCATTCAAGCACCTGCTGTTTTTGTGCCTCATTTACAAGTGGTATCAATGGTCATGTCCGTAAGAAAGGGATCATATCCGATTGGCCACGTAAAGAAGTAAACATCTTACTTTGGCTGGAAGATTGTCTTTCTTCAGCAGATGTTAATGTAGCTGTAGCATCTACCCACAGACACAAACTTTTTTTCCCTTTCCACCACGCCTATTCCCCTTTCCACCAGCAGTAGGCCTTTTGCCACTCATTTTGTATATGACCAAATTGGCAACTGTGCAGTTGTTGGACAAGAAAAAGTGGGATGTAAATCGAGCAGAGGTGACTGAACAAAACTGCTACTAGGCCCGAAGTGAGACCTGGATTGGTGCAGTTAAAAATTACTAGGAACTACCCAGGCGGTGTAGTTTCTGTTATCAGATGTGGGCTACACCACTGTTTGTTGTGACACTGCTACTAAGCCCAAAGTGACACCTGGGCAAGGTGCACTTAAAAATTATTAGGAACTACACAGGCGGTGTAGTTTGTGTTTTCAGAAGTGGGCTACACCACTGGTTTTTGTGATACTGCTACTAGACCAGAAGTGAGACCTGGGCTAGGTGCAGTTAAAAATTACTAGTAACTACACAGGCGGTGTAGTTTGTTGTATCAGAAGTAGAGATGAGCGATGTTCGATTCGAATTGTTCGCCAATCTCAAATTCCAGCTGTTTTTGCCGGTGTTCGAGTCATTCGCGAATTAGAACAATTTGCTTGAAATTCGTCAGTTCTAGTATATGTTCGATAACGCTTCAATCCACAAAAGCTTAATCTTCCTAATCCTAAACCTAGCCCTAAAGGGCCCTTTACACGCCGCTACAACAGGATGGATACAACCCGCTACAGGCTACAAATGTAGCTTGTAGCGCCAATATAGGCCGTAGTAACGGCGTGTGAAGACGGGACGTGACAGCCGGCAACAGATAAATCTGTTTCCGAGCACTGCTCGAAAACAGATGGCTACAAAGCCGATTGCAGCGACCTGTATCGGCGTGTAAAGAAGCTACAGAAGGGAACTCTGGACACCCGGCGATGTAGCTGCAATGTAGCTAAGGCGTGACACAGGCTCCGTGTTACCGCGCCCCTTCAGCGATCATTGGAGGAAGCTCCTGCGTTGCGATTGGTTGTTGCTGCACAGGGCGGCATATTTAAGTAGCTGCCCAGTCACACTACACAATTGCTCGAGCGTCATGTGTTACTCAGCCTCCTGCGATGCCTGCCCAATCATGATGTTATTGCATTGTCCTATCACCGTACGGACGACTCGTAATCCACAATTGTGGCACGCCTATGTGCTGTCCCTGCTGCACCAGGTCCGCCCATATTAGCTTGTTGTAGCGGTGTGTAAATTAGGTACGATGAGCTACAGATGGCTACTTGAGACACCCGGCGATGTATCTAGCTATAGATGTAGCGTAGCGTAGCGCACCTTGTGGCGGCGTGTGAAGAGGGTGCGTTTACCGTTTGTAACCGTTTGGGCGTGCTCGTGCACGTGAAGTAGCGGATTGTATCCATCCTGTTGTAGCGGCGTGTAAAGGTACCCTAAGGGTACCTTTACACGCCGCTACTGGCGGGTGGATACAACCAGCTACTTGCGAGAAATGTATCTTGCATCGGCAATGTACCCCGTAGTAGCGGCGTGTGAAGACGGTAGTAGCCACCCGGCAGTAGCTGCACCTGTTTCCGAGCACTGCCCTGAAACAGGTGGCTACACAGCCGATTGTAGTGACCTGTATCGGCGTGTAAAGAAGGAACAGAAGGGTTGTTTCTACACCATGCTATGTACCTGGTATGTAGCTGGGGCGTGACACAGGCTCCGGGTTACCGCGCCCCATCAGCGATCATTGGAGGAAGCTCCTGTATTACGATTGATAGTCGCTGCATAGGGAGGCATATTCAAGGAGCTGACCAGTCACACTACACAATTGCTCGAGCGTCATGTATTAAACAGCCTCCTGCGATGCCTGCCCAATCATGATGTTCTTGCTTTGTCCTATCAGCGTACGGACATCTCCTTAATCCACAATTGTGGCACGCCTATGTGTTGTCCCTGCTGCACCAGGTCCGCCCATATTAGCTTGTTGTAGCGGTGTGTAAATGAGGTAAGGTGAGCTACAGAAGGTGACTTGAGACACCCGGCGGTGTATCTAGAGATAGATGTAACCTACTGTAGCGCACCTTGTGGCGGCGTGTAAAGGTGGTGCGATTACCATTTGTAACCGTTTGTGCGTGCTCGTGCACGTGAAGTAGCTGGTTGTATCCACCCACCAGTAGCGGCGTGTAAAGGTACCCTAATACTGCAAATGAATGTTACTATCCAGTTTGTGTGTATATTGTGCAGGGGGGGTTGTATCAGAGCTGCAGCAATAGGGTCACGCTCTTTTTCTTTTCGTCACCTAAAGTATGTACAGTGGGGCGGTTCAGGCTGCTAGCCAATCACAATGCCACACTGCAATGTGCATTTTTTCACACAACTATTGTCATCAAGATGACCATCAATACCAATTCTAGATGAGGCACAAAAAGAGCAGGTGCTTGAATGGATAGCAAGTGCTTCAGCAAGTGGGCTCTCCTCTACCTTAACTTCTACTTCACAAACACACCAGTCCTCAGAGGTGTCACCACAATCCCACTTGCTTCCGCACAGCTCCCAAGTCTCGAGCCACCCATCTGAGTATGGGGTAAGATGGTTGACTATGCATCGCTCTTCACTCATACTATAGCCTGGGAATCAGAGGTCTGCTCAAAAGCTTTTGTGAGTCATGAAGAGGTAATGATCTGCACTGATGCCCAGAAGCTTTTGTGGTTGGATCCAAGCCCAGATCAAGAAGGTTCTGAGCAAGCATAATGTAGACCCTCATTCATAAAGTGTCAACTGCACCGTGGAGATCTTGTGAGCCCTTCCGCATACGACTCCTCCTGTACTTCCTCCTCCTCCTCTAGTGCCACCACCTGACTCCGAATACTGTTTAAAGTGTGCTCCAGCATGTAAATGACCGGAATAGTCATGCTGATAATGGCATAATCATCACTAAACATCTTCGTCGACATTTCAATACTGTACAGAATGGTGCATAAGGCCTTCATTTCACACCACTCCAGCAGTGTGATTTGCCCCACCTCTAGATCTCGTAGGCCCAGGTTATACGTCATGACGTATTGTACCAGGGCTTGTCGGTGCTGCCACTAGTGCTACAACATGTGCAGAGTTGGATTCCATCATGTCGGCACATCACATTTCAGCCGGTGAACTGGCAGGCCGAACAACTTCTGTAGAGATGCAAGGCGTTGTGCTACGGGATGCGAACGGCGGAAGTGAGCACACAGTGACCGTGCCCTCTGTTGAAGACCATCTAGGGACGGATAGCGTGCAAACATTTGCTGGACAACCAGGTTTAAGACGTGAGCCATGCAAGGCACGTGTGTCACATTGCCCCGGCAGAGGACTGCGCCCAGTATTGCAGCATTGTCACACACAGCCTTCCCTGGCTGCAGGTTCAGTGGACACAAGCATTGATGAAACTCGGTCTCCACAGCAGACCACAACTCCTCAGCTGTGTGACTCACATTTCCCATACATTTCAAGGTAAAGACCACCTGATGCCGTTGAGCCCTGCTGCCATCATAGTAAGGAGGTGTGCAGGATTCCTTGTGCACAGTTAGAACGTGGGTGACATTACCAGACAGGCTTTGGCTGCAGGTGGAGGACCGAGACGAAGTTGAGGAGGCAGAAGCAGTGGAGGAACTTCTACATACAGAGGATTGACGCACAACTTGTGGGGATGTCAAGACTTGGACAGCAGCCCCTTCTCCTGCTGTCTTCATAGTTACCCAGATTTTTTGGCCTCTACTTACATTTTGGTGACAAATCTTACAGATAACATGGGGAGACTAAAGGCTTGTGGATTTTGGAATGTGCTGCATGAAAGTCACCTCACCAACCATTTTCAGCTTGCAACTGTGGGGCAATTGATGCCACTGAAGTAGTGTCTGGGACCAAATTTTTGGGAAAAATGGAGACTATTGCTGTAGTCCCCTAAATGTGACACAATGCTCAGCGTGTGCACGAGGCCTTACAGATGTTGCGTTAAAAACCGCACCAAGGGGCGTGACCTGGCCATGGAAGTGTGAGGAAGCACCTCCATAAGCTCTGCAGACCCGGGACTTTATAGAGCTATTCAACTTCACAATCTCTGCTCCAATGTCACGGAGAAAGAAGCCTGAAGATGCTGTGACAGCCCTGACACCTCCTGAGAAGCAAGGGAGAGAGGCAGGCATAGCAAAACTGTTTGGGACAGCAGGGGGAAAGGCAGCACGCTCCTCTGTAATGGCACAGGGAGGACCTCATGCTCATAAGCAGCAGGCACAGTCACCTTCACAGCTGCCACAGAGAAACCCCCGCAAACAAAACACTGGAAGCCAGGTAACAGCTGTTATCAGCTCCTCAGATAAGGGGAAAGAGAGATCAAGGGAGTCTGCAGTTGTGGAAACATTAGAGGAGATTGCAGACACTGGAGAGGAGACAGAGGAGACATGGAGGGATACTCCCCCCTCCCCTACACAGGCTGCAGTAATGGTGCCTGCTTCAGACCAGTCCAGCAGCTCCTACTCTGAACTGAGGGCTATTAGGAGCATGATTGCTGCTCTCCCCACCAGATAAGACCTAGACTGTTTAATGGCCCGCATGGAGGCATCCCAAGCTAAAGCCCTGAGCCCATTAAGGTGGATATAGAGACTCTAAAGTCACAATCCACCGCTGTGTCTGAGCCCATAGCTGCCATTGAAGAGAGAGTCACTGCCTTGGAGAGACATGCTACACGCTCTAATGCACATATTGTTGCCCTGATTCTACAAGCAGATGACCAGGAGAATAGGGAAAGGCGCAACAACATACGCCTGAAAGGATTGCCTGAGACCATTATAGCTAATATGCTCCTTGACAGGACTCTAGACATCTTTAATACGGTAACACAAAGATCACCAGGCTCATCATATAAAATTGATAGGATACATAGAGTATCTTGCCCTGGCCCAATTGACCCAGACAACCCCAGAGATGTTCTGTGTAGACTTCATAATTTTACAGACAAGGATGCTCTGATACAAGCGGCTTGGTCCTTTCGTGACATTCTGATTGACAACGTAAATGTTCGCCTCTTCCCAGATGTTTCTACTCGCACCTTGTATATGCGACTGCAGCTGCGCCCCTTACTTGTGAAGATTAAAGAGCGGGGAGCCACGTACCGCTGGGGTCATCCCTTCCATCTTATTGTGAGAAGAAACAACAAGACATATTATCTTTGGCATAGGGATGACCTTCCTGGACTATTTTCGTTCTTGGATATCCCATCCATCCCGATCCCGGATTGGCTGTCTTTGGAAGGATTTCAGAGGTTCGCAACAATGGGCCGCCAACGCAATTCCCTTTCAGATGCTGTCCGCAAGAGGAAGACACGGAGTGGCAATGCTCCACGTACGCCCTCGTCACAGCCTGGCAGCCCGAGGGGCGGAAGAGACGAGGCGTTTGCAGATCTCCCAACCTGACTCTTGACTATTAATGCATGCATTTGATGTGATTTTTCCCCCCTGATAAGATCGAGATATGTTAGGGAGGTTGGACGTATGGAGTAGTAAGCACCAGCTGTTATTTTTGTTGTTATTTGGACGTTTACTTATCTCTGTTTAGTGCCAGAAAGTCGCGGGCGTCCGATAGGATAGATTTTTCACCCTCAATATTAACTGGTTGTTGAGATTAGCGGGATATCTAACTGACCAACGTATTGCAAATTTGTCCCGGGACTGCGGGTCGTTATCCGTGGTCGATCACATTCTCTACGATCCTCTCATCTTTTTCTTTTCTGAGAGGATCGTGAAAGCCGATCTTCACGGCATAGACTTGTGAAGTCTCTATAGTCTACCCTATTAGTCCCCTTGGGACGAGTAGTGTCTAACCTTTTCTTTCTTGTTCTACTCCCCCCCCCCCTTTTTTTTTTCTTTTCTACATACACCTCCTGTCTCTCCCTCCCTCCTTCTCTTCCCTTGTCGTCTTTTCCCATCCCCCCTCCCCTTCTCCTTTCTATTTTAGCTTTATTTTTACCTTTGAGCCTCGGTTTTACCAGTCTCGCAAGAATGTCGCATAATGACCTAACAAAGGTAAAAATAGGTACGCTGAACGTACAGGGTTTACACGATGTGGGAAAGAGATCAATCCTGTTTAATTACTTGAAAAATAACAAAATACATGTTGCCTTTCTCCAGGAAACTCATCTTTGTGCGGCTAAGCCATACAAATTCTCCAGCCACTGGTACCCTTCGGTGTATCACAGCTTTTCAACTAATTCTCACTCTTCCGGTACCAGCATTGCAGTAGCAGGATCACTGCCCTGGGAATTCATAGACTCTGACGGCGACGGAGATGGGAGGATGCTCATGGTCAAAGGTAAGATTGCTTCACAGACATATACTTTTGCCTCGCTATACCTCCCCAACTCGGGTCAGATATCTGTGCTCCTGCGTTTCCTGGACAGGATTGACGCATTTGCAGAGGGGATACTGGTCCTGGGGGGAGATTTTAATGTCACGCTGGAACCAGACCTTGACACCTCCAGGGGTAAAACTAGTCTATCTAAGGCAGCAAATAGGAGACTACATCTTGCGCTACATGATCACCAATTAATAGATGCCTGGCGTCTACTGTTCCCGACATGTAAAGACTTTTCATTCTACTCTCAAATACACGATACGTATTCTAGAATCAACTTTTTCCTTATGAAACACGCTGACCTGATGCACTTAACTGACGCCACAATAGAACCGATCTCCTTTTCGGATCATGCTATGGTCACGATTTCTCTTGCTCTTGCCTCCCCAATTCCTAGGCAGTGGCAGTGGAGGTTGAACGCCTCTCTATTAGAAGATTCAGTAATATTGGCGGATGTCACAAAAACGATTGCAGATTATTTTGACCTAAACACCGCTCCTGACATGTCACCCGTGACAACATGGCAAGCTCATAAGTGCGTAGTAAGAGGCATCTTAATAAAACACGGGGCTAGACTGAAGAAGAGTAGAGACGCTGAGATCCGAGAGCTTATGTCCAAACTGAGAGAGCTCGAGACGAGACACAAACGGCAGAACCTCCCGGCTTTGAGGAAAGAGCTGCTCGACGTTAGAGAAAAGCTACGCTCTGTATTGCTCTATAAGGCGAAGGGCGTGCTTTCCCGTTGCCGTCGTCACTTCTACGAGTATGGGAATAAGGCGGGCAGGTCTTTAGCTAAGGCCTCACAAATTCACAGGGCGACTACGTATGTGCCTGAAATAACGCATCCCACTACCTCAAGACGATCAAAACTCCCCATGGACATAGCTGAGGCCTTCAAGCAATACTACTCTGCCCTGTATAATTTAGACACCACTAAGTCATCCCTGTCTGGCAATACACTTAAGACACGTATTAAAGAGTATATACGATCTTCGGGGCTGCCAAAACTTCCGGATGTGGCGCTGCAATCCCTAGATGCTCCGATTTCGGACCAAGAAATTATAGATGCGCTGTCCTCGACCAAATCAGGTAAAGCACCTGGCCCCGATGGGTTTACAATTGGCTACTATAAAAAATTTAAAAAGTCCCTACTGCCACACTTGAGAACATTCTTCAATGCCATGTCGTTAAAAGTCCCACCCCCGAGAGATGCGCTACGCGCCACCATCACAGTAATTCACAAATCAGGGAAGGACCCTTTGGTATGCTCTAGCTACCGCCCCATATCTTTATTAAATGTGGATCTTAACCTCCCTGGCGGTATGATTATGTCAGGAATTTTGTGCTAAAAGCGGTACCATTTTTTGGCATGGAAATTTGGTGTTATGTACAGTAGGCCTGCAATTCTTAGTAATTACCTGATCAAAGAAGACTCTAGCCTTCCTAGCGGTATTCCCGAGCCTGACTCGGGGTTAACATTCACTGCCAGAAGCGGTAACCCGAGTCAAGCTCGGGCTTACCCACGGTCGCGGCAGATGCGGTGAAAAAAACGCATCTGCCGCACTTGCCGCATAGCCGCCGCACTTGCGGCGCGGTTGCGGTAATCGCCATAATAAGTATAGGGGGACTTGCGGCAGGTACGGCAAGTGCGGTTTTGCACTTGCGGCAGATGCGGCAGGTGCGGCAAGTGCGGTTTTTTTTGCGGCCGCACCTGCCGCAAGTGCAAAACCGCACTTGCCGCACCTGCCGCAAGTCCCCTATACTTACTATGGCGATTACCGCAACCGCGCCGCAAGTGCGGCGGCTATGCGGCAAGTGCGGCAAGTGCGGCAGATGCGTTTTTTTCACCGCATCTGCCGCGACCGCGGGTAAGCCCGAGCTTGACTCGGGGTTACCGCTTCTGGCAGTGAATGTTAACCCCGAGTCAGGCTCGGGAATACCGCTAGGAAGGTTAAGCTATTTGCTAAAATCTTGGCAGCGAGGTTTTCCCCATTCATACCAAGCATAGTTCATCCAGATCAGACTGGGTTTGTCCTGGGACGAGAGGCCAGGGATGACACCACCAAGGCCATAAATTTAATCTATAACGCAAAACTCTCTAACACCCCATTGATGTTGTTATCCACGGACGCCGAAAAAGCATTCGACCGTGTACATTGGTCCTTCATCGAAGAGACACTGTCTCATATCGGTTTGGGACCAAAGATGCTTGAATGGGTCTTGTCCCTGTACTCCGTCCCATCGGCAAGAGTGAGGGTCAACGGAGTCCTCTCAGAATCTTTTGATATTGCCAACGGCACTCGCCAGGGATGCCCGCTGTCCCCACTGATTTTTATTCTGACCCTGGAACCTTTGTTACGTCATATAAGGATGAATGGAGATATTTCTGGCCTACGAATTAAGTCGACGGAACACAAAATTGCCGCATATGCTGACGACCTTTTATTTTTTGTGACGCGCCCTGAGATCTCTCTGCCAAACTTGCTGAAAGAATTGGAGACTTTTCATTATCTCTCTAATTTTAAAATTAACAGAGCTAAATCGGAGGCATTAAAGCGAACCTGTCACCCCCCCCGGGCATCAAAAGCTATAATAGCCACCTTCTGCAGCACTAAGGCTGCATTCAGAGAAGGTGGCTATAGGCTTTTGATGCCCTTTCTACTATGAAATATGAAGTTAGGTAAATTCTCACACTTGTGAAGACCAAAGACCGGGAGGCGGGGTTTCACGCTCCACCAGCCCGCCCCCTCTTGTCAGTCATGGTGCTCGTCTGCTGCTGCCTCCCCTCAGTGTGTACAATGAACGCGCGTCTCCGTTCTCCTGTATGGAGCCGCGCATGCGCTGTGCGCGCTGCCGATGACTTCCTGGACACCGGGCGCACAGCGCATGCGCGGCTCCATACAGGAGAACGGAGAGTGGGGGGTGACAGGTTCGCTTTAAATGTTTCCCTTCCCGACAGCTTGGTAGACAGATTAAAAGACGCCTTTACATTTCACTGGTCACCTAAGGCCCTCCGCTACCTGGGATTGCTAATCACACCGGACGTCCGAAATTTATATAATGCCAATTTCCCTTCTTTGGTAAAATCAATCAGAGCCGACTGCGAGAGGTGGTTGTCGTCCACCTTTACGTGGACGGGTAGATGCCAACTCTTTAAAATGACTATTCTTCCGAAGATCTTATATTACCTACAGACACTCCCCGTCAGCATACCGTCATCCTTTTTTAAGATAATCTCATAAATTCAGACACAATTCATTTGGAATAATACAAAACCGAGATTGGCAAGATCTATTTTACACAGACGTAAGAGGGAGGGTGGCGTGAATTTGCCAGATATCAAATTGTATCACATAGCCAATCATCTCGCACGGGTGGTAGACTGGTGTAGACACGGAAAGAACAAAATCTGGGTACAGATTGAACAGGACTCTACTTCCCTAAGACTACAGACCTTGCCTTGGACATCAATCAGACGAGATGAGACGGTTTGCGACCACCCGACGATTGGGGCTACCCTCAAGGTATGCGACTATACCCTGGTCAGATCCTTGATGATTCCACACATCTCGACTTTATGTCCGATCATGAGTCACCCTGATTTTAAACCCAGCATAGATGACCCTGTTTTCCAATGCTGGATTGCGGCGAGACTAGACAGAATTGAGAGTTGGGGCGTTGGTGACACTTGGCCCACGCTTGAACAACTTAACTCAATTACGGACCCGAGGGCTTTGGGATTCTGGAGATGCTTACAGCTCACGCATTACCTCCGGAGGTTTCCTCCAAAGTCGTCCTTTATAGGGCCGAAGACGTTATTTGAACATATGTGTCTAGATGCGGATGACTGTAGACATGCGGTGTCGAGGATCTACGCGTGTTTGATATCCCCCCGGACCTGCCGGTTCCCCAATTTATGCTTAAGTGGGAAGCTGATCTAGGTCTGGAGCTGTCAATGGACCAGAGATCTGATATATTTACTTTAGCTCACTCCACATCAATATGCTCGAGACTGCAGGAAGCGAATTATAAAATATTGACAAGATGGTATAGAGTTCCTGCCCAATTACACAGGGTTTTTCCTTCTACTAATCCGGGTTGTTGGAGGTGTGGCGAGGCAGACGGTACCCTACTCCACATATTTTGGGAGTGTAGGAAGCTTAGGCCGTTTTGGTCTGAAGTGACAAAGATCGTCAGGATTGTCACAGAGTGTACAGCTGACCTGGGCCCGGCCCTTTTCTTGTTACATCACTGTCAGATGCACCTTCGTAAATATAAGCATTCATTGTTGAGATTTTTAGTTATGGCGGCTAGATCGTGTGTTCCAATGCTCTGGAAGACGGAGAGATGCCCCTCCGTGTCAATGTGGTTGGAGAGGGTGAAAGACCTCATGCACCTAGATGACTTGACCTCCTCAATCCATGACACGTATGTAGCTTTCCGTAATACGTGGTTTTCCTGGATGATGTTTCAACAATCTGATTTATATAAGACTTATAGAGACTGTTAGAAAACCCTTCCTTGGCGGACTCGCCAATTAATTTGGCTGGTCTAGTGGGGTCGCACCTTTTCACCTGCGTAGAGGCTTTGCGTTTCCACATAATCTGACACCATCCCTTTCCCCTTCCCTTCCCATCCTCCCCTCCTCCCCCCATTCCCCCTCATGACTACTCTCTTACTGTTCTTTTTCCTCTCTCTTTGGTTTTCCTCTCTCCCTTTTACTTGGTCAACTGTCAATATATGATGTTGCAGCAATGACTTCTACTGTGAAGATTGATTATTGATGTAAGGTTTTAAATGGAACATTATGTTGTAGATCCTAACACTTTAAGGCAGTGTCTACTCTGTAGACGCATAAAAATATATAGTATTTGCTGAGTTTGGGCCTAACTGGTTTGGCCACCATATCTACGTGATATTTGTTTGGATATACTGACTGAGAAGTAATGTGTGTTTTCTTACATGTTATGAAAATTCAAAACGTTTCTAAAATAAAGAATTATAAAAAAAAAAAAAAAAACCGCACCAAATACTCATCGCCTGCACAAGGCCTTCCAGATACTGAGGTAAAACGCACCAAATTATCATCATCTGCACAAGGCCTTACAGATACTGAAGTGAAACTCAACAAATACTCATCTTCTGGACGTGGCCTTACAGATACTGAAGTAAAACTCACCAAGTACTCCTCGTGTGCATGATGCCTTACAACTACCATACCTCCCAACTTTTGAAGAACAGAAAGAGGGACAGTCGATGCGGCGCACTTAGTGCGCCGCGCAAATTTTTAGCCCCACCCCTTGCCCCGCCCCTGACCACACCCATTTACAAGTGACGGACATTCAGATGCCCTTATTTCTATTAATCTTCTGATTATTGCATTTTTGCTGCATTTTTTTGCCTTTTCCAATTCATTTGATGCATTTTAGTGCCATTTAGTACTGACAGCACAGACTGTGGGCTGCCCCATCATACAACACAGCAGGACGGCTGAGATTGGTGCCTGCCCTGCAGCATTGTGCAGTTTATAGCCAGGGATGTGCAGTCAGTAATCAAACCTCTGACTCCGAATCCTCAGTTTCCCTGAATCCAACCCCACCAAAATGGAAACCGTCTCAGACTCCATCTCCACAGTCATGGTGTGCAGCCGGTAAGCCAAACCTCCGACTCCACCAAAATGGACACCGACTCTGAGTCCACAGTACTGTGTATAGCGCCCCCTGATGGCAGTCTGCCGTCCACAACAGGATACAATACTAGCTCTGGGGATGCAGTAAGGAGATGGGAAAAAGTTCCACAAGGTGAACTATCACTGCAGCCTCCACCAGTCGGGCCTTTATGGCAGAGTGGCCCAACAGAAACCTCTCAAATGAAGAATTTAATTTGAGTGATCCGTTTTATGCAGTGTACTGCAAATAATGGATCAAAAAATGCAGAGTCTGAATGTAGCCTATATATCTCCATCCTGGTATATATGGTCCCCATCCTGGTATATATGGAGTCCCTTATGGTCCATTCGCCACAGAGGTACTGCACCTTAGCCAGAGGTGTGGTACCTCCCCCCCACCCCTGGTAAGGAGAGGGCACTACCCGGTACCCACACATCCGCATCCAACACCAGCCCACTCTAGGCCAGGGGTGCTGAGGCAGAAGAAACCCCATGATGGGCAGACCCCATCTCTGGCTGGAGAAGGGGATTAGTAGGTGGAACAGTTAGAAAGTAGTGGAGCACTAGGAGGTAGGCAGTGACAGTTGAGAGTGGGAGGAGTTAATCCAGACAGAAACAGGAAGTGCGCAGTCAGTGAGTCGGACCCGGGGACTGGAGTTGTGAGTAGCTTGTCCTGGGGAAGAGGATGGAGAGAAAGTTGGACCCGGGGACTGGAGCCAGACGAGCTCGTCCCAGGTCAGAGAGGATGTAGAGTATCTGCAGAGACTGAGAGGGAGCTCTGAGGGGAGGGGGAGCACCTCTGGGTTGCCACAGAGCTCTGTGTGGAGGAACCCCGTTCCAGTGATTGCCTGGAGGGACTTGCTGGAGGAGCTAGGCCACAGAGGGGACCGGCCCCAGACTAGTGGAAGACTTTAAGATTCAGCTAGCAAACCCGGAGGCTGCAGTATCTTAATGTGCAGCAGCCAAATCCGCACACAATCGCTGAAAAGGCAGCCGCATAGGCTCAAGGGGACAAGAGAGACGTCGCCCGACAGGACCCAAGCTGCTGGCTCTGGACAGTGTGTGTGAAAGGCAGGAGGGTGAGAGCCAGCGCAGTGAGATGACCCGGAAAGGTACACACAAAGGTGGTACCAAACAAGTGCCACCAATCTGCCTAGAAATGGCTGGATCCCTGACTCGGAGTACACAGCACCCGGCGGGTCGGCGTACTTCAGAAACTGAGTAAACTGTGAAGACTGCACCCTGCTGTGTCCCCTGATTTATTTACTTCACGACCTGCCCTGGGTTACACCTGTGACCACCATCAATAGACTATAACTGCCCTGGGGTCCTGCTCTACCCGTGGAGAGCTGTAACATCCCTGCTGCATCACCCCAGTGGATCTGAACCGCAGCGTCGGCCATCCAATTGCTGAATGCCACAGGTGGCGTCACAAATTTAATCCCATATAAATAACCCCCATTTTTATGACACCGCCAGGCTCACGGAGCCAGGTCACGCCACCATGACATTCTCCAAAGAGAACTGAACTGTTCGGCCCGGTTCCGAGTACCTCACGGCCCTGGTAGGCGCGTCAGTATACATGTCCCTATTTTTCTCTAATTTAAGAAAGTATTCTACTCAACTTTCTTCAGCTCCCACATCACCCAGTGTCCTCTGTAACAACGCACAGCTGGTAGCTGACATTGGAGTGTGCGCCTTGATGCAAGAAGTGACTGTCATGTGCTGCCCTGTCACGGTACCGCAGACGTCAGCTGTCAGCCACAGTTTGGCCGTCAGCGTGTATCACAGTGCAGGAACCTAACGGGTCTCTGTACATCAATACGCTTCAGCTTGATGCATGTCCTCGGATGCACATCCAGCTGCAGTACGTGCTGGGGTCGCCCGGGCCCCTGTATCGCCAGGCCTGGTCTTGACCTCGATCCTTACAATTATGTAGATACTGAACAGAAATTGTTTATTCTTTTATTAATGTTGTGAAAAAAATTCAGAAATTTGTAATTAAAAATACATTTTTGCTTGTGTCATTTTCCAAGATCTGTAACGTTCTTAATCTTTATGATCCGGGCTGTGAGGGGAGGTTTGTTGTGCCCTGTGTTGACATTCTTACTGATACCATGTGGCTGTAGATCATATACTGATTGGCTGTTATATGCCATTCATCGCAAGGTGGAGGAGGCAAAAAAATAGATAGAATTCTGGCGATTTAATTGTTGTTTTTTGTTACGCTGTCTACCAATCACATTCATTTATTTTGGATTTTGAGAGGACTTTTATGAATGCAGTGATACCAAATATGGGGGGGGATTATTTATGTTTTGCTTTTTATGGGAAATAGGGGTTGGTTATAAATTTTTGTTGTTTTTTCCCATATGTTTAAAAACACTTTTTTTTTTCTCTGTACTGTAAGGGTACTGTCACACCTAGCCATATCGCCGGCGATCCCATAGGCGACGCACGTTTTTGCGTGTCGCCCGAGGTCGCCGACGCCCATTTACACGGGGCGACACCTTGGGCGACGCTCAGGCGACGACCTGACCGGAAATTGCCTGAGCGTCGCCCAAGCCCCACAGGCGATTAAGTCGCTGGCAGCCGCATACGCGTCACACAGAGCAACCACATTAGCGATGTGGGCGTAATTTTGACCCGCATCTCGGAGATAGGCGTGAACATTATGCTGTGTGACGCCTCGAAGAAATGTGATTGGCCTGGGTGTCTGATGCAGAATTGACATGTACTGAGACAATTGTGTTGGTGTTTAAAAAGAGACATTTGGCAATGGCACATCTCTGCACTTTGTAGCACACAGTGGGGCATCAATGCGCTGCTTTTTAATAGAATGTACGCTCCTGGGTATGGCCCCTTTGACATCTGCGTTTTATGCTGATGGCGGCAGTTGCAGTTAAAAAAACCGCAACTGCCACGATTACCGCAAGTGTGACCGCACTTGCGGTTCACTTGCGGCAAGCACCATACAATGTCTATGGGGCTTGCGGCAGGTGCGGCAAGTGCGCCAAGTGCGGTTTCGGCACTTGCGGCATGCTGCGGTTTTTTCCCAGCCGCACCTGCCGCAAGCCCCATAGACATTGTATGGTGCTTGCCGCAAATGAACCGCAAGTGCGCTCACACTTGCGGTAATCGCGGCAGTTGCGGTTTTTTTAACTGCAACTGCCACCATCAGCATAAAACGCAGATGTCAAAGGGGCCTAATACACCTTTCAGCACCATGGAAAGGAAGACTACATTAATGTGGGACGCACACATCATCAAATAGGACGCCGAGGAACAAGACTACCAATCGTAACGCTGGAGCTGCCACCAATCCACGTGACCGCCGGAGATAGTAACTACGCCCTGAAACGCCTACTGAATAGTTTTGGTGATGTGTGCTGTCGCCTTTCACATCGCTCATGAGATGTTACACAGGGCGATCAGCACACATCGCCCAAGAATGGTCGCCTGGTTTCAGTGCTCTGATGTGAAACCAGGCGACCACTCAGACGTGTCGCCATCGCCCATTTACATTAGGCGACGCATTGGCGATGTCGCCGGCGACAGGCCACGCCTTAGCGTCGCCTGTGGAATCGCCGGCGATATCTCCAAGTGTGACGGTACCTTAATAGTCTCCTTAGGGGAGCTGAAGCTGTATCTTATCGCTTCTCCAGAATGCAGCAGTGCTACAGCCGCTATGTAGAGTGAAAATCATGTTCTTCTATGAACACCACATAAACGCTGGCCCTCACACAAGAACCGTCACGATAGGTATGGAGGTCTTCAGCAGACCCCTGGCTGTCATGGGAACCCATCACATCCTCAGACCTCACACAATACCGACGCAGCCGACATCTCCTGCCTAGACCGACATGGCCGACGTCTCCTGCCGGGACCTACATCTCCTGCCGGGACCGACGCGGCCGACATCTCCTGCCGGGTCCGCCATCTCCTGCCGGGACCGCCATCTCCTGCTGGGACCGACGCGGCCGACATCTCCTGCCGGGGCCGACGCGGCCGATGTCTCCTGCCGGGGCCGACGTCTCCTGCCAGGACCGACATCTCCTGCGTTCACTAGTCTGTGGCCCCTGCGCAGCTCCTGCTCCCTCTTGTGCAGGTGCGAGGGATGAACAGACTGTGGAGGACAGAGGAGATGTCAGTCATATCAATCAAGGCAGGAGAGATGGTGAATCAGGACCACAATGAGCGACTGTCAGACATATAACTCTTGTACCCGGCTCAGCCTCTTTCTCTATTTTCTTTAACACGTTTTTCCCAGCGCGCTTTTCCTGAGCCCATTTATAATGCGACCCATGGGAAAAGTGCGCTGAAAAAAGTGCAAAGAATTGACATGGTCGTTCTTTTTGCATGTGTGCTTTGCAGTGAAAGCGTGCGCACATCAAAGAGCAAAAATATGCAACGTGTGAAAGCCATAGCTTTTGCTGGATTGCTTATCCAGTGTTGCGTTTCACTGCTTTTACAGCAGCACAAAATAGCAGTGCGTAGATGCAGTAAATACGCCACGGGTGAAGCCTTACTCCTGCTCTCTGTTATCAGCTTCTCATTTCCTGCCATACTGGTCACTGGTTTTAGTTCTTCATCCAGTGTCTCGTTCTCCAGGGTCATATCTAGGGGAAACTGGTGGGGCATTTGCCCTGACGCAGCAGGCAGGGGGGCGCCGCTGGACCTCCTGCTGCAGTGGCCAAGGACGGGTCTCCCCGCCAGCCGCCTGTTACGCCCCCCTGCATTGTTCTCCACCAGCAGACAGAGCTGCACACTACATCCACGGCTGCTCTGTACTGACAGGACCTGTGAAGATGTCACATGGAGGGGAGGAGTCAGGGGTCACATTATCAGCTCCTCAGTGTATGCAGGACTCTGCTGTGCTGGTTGTTATGGTGCAGGATAAGGTGAAGGTTATGTCAGGAGGGCTTTACAGTGTGGATGTAGCAGAGCCGATATTGTACTAAATGTACAGAGCTAAGCTGTGGGCGTAAGGAGTGGAGCTGTGTCTCCACAAGGTTTATGGAGCGGAGCCGCGTGTGTACGTGCCTGCATCAGTGCACGGTGAGGAGCTGCACCTGTATGAGGTGTACAGAGCGGAGCCGTGCCTGTATGAGGTTTACGGAGCGGAGCTGTGTCTGTATATCGTGTACGGAGCGGAGCTGCGCCTGCATCAGGTGCACGTAGCGAAGCCGCACCTGTATGAGGTGTACGGAGCGGAGCCGTGCCTGAATGAGGTGTACGGAGCGGAGCCGCACCTGCATGAGGTGTACGGAGCAGAGCTGTGCATTTATGAGGTGTACGGAGCAGAGCTGTGTCTGTATATGGTGTACGGAGCGGAGCCATGCCTTTATGAGGTGTACGGAGCAGAGCCGTGCCTTTATGAGGTGTACGGAGCGGAGCCGTGCCTTTATGAGGTGTATGGAGCGGAGCTGTGCCTGTATGTGGTGTACGGAGCAGAGCTGTGCATTTATGAGGTGTACAGAGCGGAGCCGTGCCTTTATGAGGTGTACGGAGCAGAGCCGTGCCTGTATGAAGTGTACGGAGCGGAGCCGTGCCTTTATTAGGTGTGCGGAGTGGAGCCGTGCCTTTATGAGGTGTACGGAGCAGAGCTGTGCATTTATGAGGTGTACAGAGTGGAGCCGTGCCTTTATGAGGTGTACGGAGCGGAGCCGTGCATTTATGAGGTGTACAGAGCGGAGCTGTGCCTGTTTGAGGTGTACGGAGCAGAGCTGTGCATTTATGAGGTGTACGGAGCGGAGCCGTGCATTTATGAGGTGTACGGAGCGGAGCCGTGCATTTATGAGGTGTACGGAGCGGAGCCGTGCATTTATGAGGTGTACGGAGCGGAGCCGTGCATTTATGAGGTGTACGGAGCGGAGCCGTGCCTGTATGAGGTGTACGGAGCGGAGCCGTGCATTTATGAGGTGTACGGAGCGGAGCCGTGCATTTATGAGGTGTACGGAGCGGAGCCGTGCCTGTATGAGGTGTACGGAGCAGAGCTGTGCATTTATGAGGTGTACGGAGCGGAGCTGTGCATTTATGAGGTGTACGGAGCGGAGCTGTGCATTTATGAGGTGTACGGAGCAGAGCTGTGCATTTATGAGGTGTACGGAGCAGAGCTGTGCATTTATGAGGTGTACGGAGCGGAGCTGTGCCTGTATGAGGTGTACGGAGCAGAGCTGTGCCTGTATGAGGTGTACGGAGCAGAGCTGTGCATTTATGAGGTGTACGGAGCAGAGCTGTGCATTTATGAGGTGTACGGAGCGGAGCCGTGCATTTATGAGGTGTACGGAGCGGAGCCGTGCATTTATGAGGTGTACGGAGCGGAGCCGTGCATTTATGAGGTGTACGGAGCGGAGCCGTGCATTTATGAGGTGTACGGAGCGGAGCCGTGCATTTATGAGGTGTACGGAGCGGAGCCGTGCCTGTATGAGGTGTACGGAGCGGAGCCGTGCATTTATGAGGTGTACGGAGCGGAGCCGTGCCTGTATGAGGTGTACGGAGCGGAGCCGTGCCTGTATGAGGTGTACGGAGCAGAGCCGTGCATTTATGAGGTGTACGGAGCGGAGCCGTGCATTTATGAGGTGTACGGAGCGGAGCTGTGCATTTATGAGGTGTACGGAGCAGAGCTGTGCATTTATGAGGTGTACGGAGCAGAGCTGTGCATTTATGAGGTGTACGGAGCGGAGCTGTGCCTGTATGAGGTGTACGGAGCAGAGCCGTGCATTTATGAGGTGTACGGAGCGGAGCCGTGCATTTATGAGGTGTACGGAGCGGAGCCGTGCATTTATGAGGTGTACGGATCGGAGCCGTGCATTTATGAGGTGTACGGATCGGAGCCGTGCATTTATGAGGTGTACGGATCGGAGCCGTGCATTTATGAGGTGTACGGAGCGGAGCCGTGCATTTATGAGGTGTACGGAGCGGAGCCGTGCATTTATGAGGTGTACGGAGCGGAGCCGTGCCTGTATGAGGTGTACGGAGCAGAGCCGTGCATTTATGAGGTGTACGGAGCGGAGCCGTGCATTTATGAGGTGTACGGAGCGGAGCCGTGCATTTATGAGGTGTACGGAGCGGAGCCGTGCATTTATGAGGTGTACGGAGCAGAGCTGTGCATTTATGAGGTGTACGGAGCGGAGCTGTGCATTTATGAGGTGTACGGAGCGGAGCTGTGCCTGTATGAGGTGTACGGAGCAGAGCTGTGCATTTATGAGGTGTACGGAGCGGAGCTGTGCATTTATGAGGTGTACGGAGCGGGCTGTGCATTTATGAGGTGTACGGAGCGAGCTGTGCATTTATGAGGTGTACGGAGCAGAGCTGTGCATTTATGAGGTGTACGGAGCAGAGCTGTGCATTTATGAGGTGTACGGAGCAGAGCTGTGCATTTATGAGGTGTACGGAGCAGAGCTGTGCATTTATGAGGTGTACGGAGCAGGCTGTGCATTTGAGGTGTTACGGAGCAGGTGTGCATTTCATGAGTGTGGAGCAAGCTGTGCTGCATTTATGAGTTACGGAGCAGAGCTTGCAGTTTATGAAGGGTCGGAGCTGTCACCAACTCCTCTGTGTTCTCGTTATCACACCCTTGTGTTTCCCAGCCTGTGCCCATGTCTTGATGCCCTTGTGCTGTGCTCGTCAGTTCCTCCAGTCACAGCAGTCAGTGATCCAGGCTCATGTGGAGGCGAGCCTCTGTTCCCTGCTGCTGTGCTGATGCTCTCATTGCGGGAGACGTTCACAGAGCCGCGCTTGACCGGGATTGGATGACTGAGTTCTGTCCCTCTACACACAGGGCAGGAGAGAGGTCACACGACTCACTCTCTGCACTGTGATTGGGTGCTCAGTCCTCCCTATGTGCTGCTGTGAGGGGGCGTGACCGGCAGCCGGAGGGGGCGTGACCGGCAGCTAGAGGGGCCGTGCAGCAATCAGTGAAGTGCCAGACACAGGGACACTTCTAGTCCCGCACGGGACAGCGGGAAGCCCGGACTAAACCGGGACTGTCCCGCCAAATCCGGGACACTTGGGAGGTCTGCAACTACTGTAGTAAAAACTGATTTTGGAAGGGCATGACATGCCTATATCTGTGTCTCCTCCCCCTTTTACTGGTCTATCTCTTTTCTTTTCGCATTTTTATATGTATTTTTCACTTTTCCATATGTTTGTTGTTTCGTCTGAGTAGTTTGTCACCTTTTGGACATTTTAGAAGGTGTTTTCTATGTGTTTTCTATGTGTTTGTATGTGTTTGTGTTTGGCTGCCATTGTTTTCAATGGGATTCGACGGTATTCGACGAACATTCAACGAACATTCGACGAACAAATGCCCAATTCAGAGAACTGAATCGAATTAGAACACTGGGGTGGTGGCTCATCTCTAATCAGAAGTGGCCTACACCACTGTTTTTTGTGACACTACTACTAAACCCGAAGTGACACCTGGGCTAGGTGCAGTTAAAAATGACTAGGAACTGCACAGGCGGTGTAGTTTGTTGTATCAGAAGTGGCCTACACAACTGTTTTTTGTGACACTGCTACTAGGCCCAAAGTGACACCTGGCTAGGTGCAGTTAAAAATTACTAGGAACTACACAGGCAGTGTAGCTTGTTTCACAAGTGGGCTACACCTCTGTGTAAGTGACACTGCTACTAGTCCTAACAAATTGCCTGGACAAGCTGTAGCACAAAATTGGCTACTGGATAGACAGGCGGTGTAGCTGACTTTACAGCTAGCTACACCGCTGACTACCAGACACTGCTACTAGCCCGAACAAATTGCCTGGACTAGCTGCAGCAAAAAAAATGCCTAACTTAAGACAGGTGGTGTAACTTTCTTCACAGCAGTGCTACACTACCTGCCCTAAAGAATTCCCTGAGCTAGATTTGCCCAGATGCAGTGAAAAACACTTGGACAGCACTTGCACACACATGCCTGTCACAAACTGCTATGAACTGTTCTAACCTAGCCCAAAGGGCTGAGATTACAACTAGTCCCTACTTCTATGAAGTAGCCCTAAAAAGGGCTGATACACAATAGTCCCTACTCCTTACTCCTAAGAAGTAACTCTCAAAAGGGCTGATATTCCTACAATTCGCACCCTCCCTCCAGTCCCTACTCCCTAAACCTATCTATCTCTCTATTTAACTTGATATTCTCTCACTAGCTGACTAATTAGTGAAGTAACACTCTTTAACTGTATAGCGCCCACAGCAACAGCGGTGCCTTCTGACACAGAGCTGCAGCAATGAGAAAATGGTGGTGATGGGGAAAATGGCCGGGTCTTATAGGGCAAGGACACGTGACATACACAGACAATGACGCACATGCCCTTGCTTGTGTGCAAAAAATTCACTTTGCTTTGTGTGTGTGATTGGCTGACAGCCTGCACCGTCCCACTGTATATGCAGTTAGGAGAAAATAAAATGGAGATCGCCATTGTTTCTGCAGCACTGATCTAAACCCCCCTCAACCCCACAGAATACACAGAAAATGGATATTAACATTCATTAACAGTGTTAGGGTTAGGGTTAAGCTTTTGGTGATCGAAGCGTTATCGAACATAACCTTGAACTGCCGAATTTGAAGCAAATTGTTCGAATTCGGTGAATGACTCGAACACCGCCCAAAAGAGCTCGAATTTGAGATTGGCGAACAATTCGAATTGAACACCGCTCATCTCTACTTAACACTCATTTGTGAGAAAGGTCATATAAGTTCACAGCTGAGCCACATCAGAGGTGAGCTCAGATGACCCCATGAACAGCATCAGCCGCTCAGCTTTACAATCTGCTGTCAGTCAGTGGGAGGGCACAGTAACAGCCACTGCTTTCAAAACACACAGCAGTAACTGAAACCAGGCAGGCACATCTCCAATGACAAAACCTGGATGATACTGGAAGAAATAAAGTTAATATTAGTGAGGTTTGAATTTCTGGCACTGGGCAAGTTCCAAATGCTATTAATGGTGGGTTTACACGCTCCAACATCGGTCTGATATTGGATCCGATGGCGAGGGAGCGCGCTTTTTTTGCCCAGTTTCCTAGATCGCATCGGAGATTTAGACTGCGCAATATCGGCATACAACGTCTCTACGATGTCTACGCCCCCCTTGTACGACCGACCCAGGAAGACCATTTAACATGGGAGAGAATAGGGGACGTTGTACTGCACATCGTAGTTGGGCGTTTACACAGCATGATCCGGCTCCAACCTCCATCCAATATCGGGCCGTTGGAGAGCCTGCTCATTCGATCCCCCATATCGGTTTGACATCGTTCGTGCATCGTATTGGACATTTATACCATACAACGCACAAACGATATCGGGTCCAACGCACGAACCACGTGACTTTTGGTCGGAGTTGGACGCCGATATCGGGACGTGTAAACTTACCATAACATGCATATTAAACCCATATCTTGAGGTTAATAGCAGTTTTTCACATGGCAAGTTCCATTTAATTGTGTCACTAGTTTACTGTGAGACGTATTGAGCATGTTGGAATTGTGTGATTTGTGACTGAAAAATTTTTGCCAAATATGAAGACATGACCCATCCAAGGAATATAGGAAAAATTGCTGATCAATTGGAGTGCAACCATTGGGACCTCAACTGATCCTGAGGACAGACATCCAGCCATGTCTGAATAAGGTGGAAACTCAACATGTGCACCATCACTCCATTCATTGTCTATGGGATTGATAGAAATAGCAGATTGATGTATTGTTATCAATATAGCTGAAAATGGATGCATCATGCTTAAGTCTGAATAAAGCCTACACCTATTCTGCCAAATGTTATTTTGAGGGGAGAGTGAGTAATGAGATTAGCGAGGTGAAACTTTTGCTATGTGTCCTTGTGATCTCTATGTATGCCCAGCTTGACAAAGCCTCGGACATCACTTGGGCTATGTGCACTGTGATGTCTTTGGTCTAGTCAAGCCAGAAAACAAGTCTTGTTGTGAAGAAAATGTGTGTAATGAGGCAATGGGAAAAGAATTCCTGTAGGGAACAGATCTGTGAGTTTGGCAGGACAGGTGACCAGGCTGCCAATTTCCTGAAATTGTCCATAGCGAGTTGCAAAAATATCTGTATTCTGAAAAATAATTTTTTAATAAAGACTAAGAAGTATTCAAGTCTATACTAATAGATTTGCTCATATCTATTTACAGGACATCCAGCTTTGTGGATTTATGATACTGATGTCTTCTTATGTGACAGAGGAGCTTTGGACCACTAGGGTCTGTACAACTGCTTCGTCTGCACCCACTGTTATTATGTCCCAGATAGTAGTTTTCTATGATTAGACAGCTGGAAGTAAGCAAAGTCGCACCTCGAATGCATTGTGACACATAAAGATATTTTAGACCAGGTGATGGAGGAAAATATGAAGCCACATACCAGATACAGTATTATTGAAGTAAAGTCACCATCTGTCATCCAGTAGTTATCTTCACACAGCTCTTAAAACCAAGAACCAGCCATTTTAAGGATAGAATACCTCTCAGATCTTTGGTTGTGTCAGTGCCATGGCTAAAAGAAGATACATTTCTGTTCTGTTCTTTGCATGGCTGCCATTTGTGCATTATTGCAGCAAAATAGACTATACAATATTCCACTCGCCTACCATAGTACTGCCATATAGTCCCTGGGTCCTATTTCATTAGCTTTCCTATAATGAAAACATGCTGTGTGAGTCAGTTTTGAACACATCCCCTCCCTCCTCAATATCACAGACTTTGTAAGGAGAGGAAGAGTCTTAATTACTGAAAGTCCCATGCAAGCCTTCATCTGAGGAAAATTAATTGTACTTGGAGTGAGCGGAGATGCGTGTTTCAGGGTAATTACATTTTTAAGTGTGTTCCCCTCCCCCTATCACCACATATTTTACAATGGAAGTGTTGGAAATAACTGGTCCGTTAAGTCTAGATAAAATATAGGACAAGCTTTATTGCTGTAAAATCCAGGAAATTGTCCTTTATTTCCTATTTAATATATGATACCTCCTATTTATGAAAATTGTTTTTTTTATTATGTAAATCAGTATGTTCTTACTAGTTCAGTTGGGAGCACTAGAAGTGTTATTGCCTGAACCCAGTTTTTTCCAGCTATGGGCTGGTCATTCCATAATACTGCTGTTTCTCTGTTTGTGGTTATAGTTTCACAATTTTAATGGAAATCTCGTTACCACATAATATTGGAATTCTGTATCAATGAACCAATAAGTGAAGAGTTCAAAGTCATAGGATAAAAACATCTGATTTCCTTTTTAGGTGGATTAACTGTTGCATTATTTCCTTTTTAATCTGTGTATTTGTGCATATATATTTTCCGTGTTTAATGCCGGCTTCACACCGCGGTGTGATCAGATGATCAGTGATCAGTTCAATGTGATTCGGACAGCCCTGGACCCAATTTGCAAACAGAATCGGAGGGAAAATATGACCTCCGGTCCAGTTTGCAGCCGGAGGCTTCAATTGCAGCCACAGCTGCTGAAATTTCAAGATCGCGGCTAGCGGGGAGCTAGCCGCAGTCCTGAAATCTGTGTAGGGGACAGCCGGTGGTGCTGAAGTTTAGCAACTCCAGCACCCGGCATCCGGTTCCCGGATCTGGGGCAATCAGGCGCTATAGACTCCCATGTTAGGGATCGCCCCAGATCCGGGATGATCCGATTTGGGCAGATTTTTCACCCCGGACACAAAAACGTTGCAAGCAACGTTTTTGTGTCCAGGAGGAAAATCTGAATTCACCTGGAATCTCCCGGACAGATGGAAACCGGATGGCACATAGCTGCCATCCGGTTCCATCCGGCCCCATAGGGCTACATTACTGCATAATCGGGTCCTGGGTTGTCAGGTTTACACCAGACAGCCCCAGACCTGATGCTGCCACGGTGTGAAGCCGGCCTAATGCAAACCTGACTCCAGGTCTATGAGTGCTCACAGACACAATGGACCTTCATTCTTGCTCATTCTGACCCTTATTATAGGGTCACACAACCATATTTCTCCATCTGAGTCAAATGGTCGAATTATTCTAATTAGACTCTGATCAGACTCTGATCCAAATTTGATCAGAGTGGAATCCATTTTGCTAGGATGTGGAGAAGAACAAAAAAATGTTTCACAGGCCCCATAGACTTTAATTGCTGAGTGTGATCCAATTTATGGAGGCAAATCATGCATGCTGTGATTTGTGATCCAAGTGGTCCATGAAAAACATTGAACATGTGCACTAGCTCATTGTATAACATCAGTCTGAGTGTCATCAGTAGATGATTGTTGCTTCTTATAATTTATGAGTACTTTTAAGAATTAATTCAACACTAGTAACAGTCTATAATATCTTACAGTATGCCACAATTTTCATGCAAGGATTTTCCTTTTTCATTCTATATCTTTTTAAAAGTCAGGGTATGTTCCACTAGCTGAATACTGATGTACTCAGCCCTGGACACTTCAGCTTTAAAGGGAACTAACCACCAGGATATAGTGCTATGCAGAAGGTGAATGATGTGTGCAGCATAACATCACTCTTTAGGTTTTGTTCATTTTATGAAGTCCCGTAGGCTTGTCTTTTGTCTGTAACCCAAATCCCCCTCCATCTCATCCAGCCTTGCATTTTGGTTTCAATATCATGATGCTGGAGGATAATGAAAGTAAACTGAAAGCCTGGATGAGAAAGGGGGGAGGGGAACACGGCTTACAGCTGAAAGACAAGCCCACAGGGGAGTAATAAAAAAATCTAAATAGTGATGTGTAGTGGTGTAGTGCAGATGACGATGAATCCAGAAGCACACACAGATATGCTGAACTGCTCAGTCGAGCGGCCATACTTTAATGAATCTTTTTCTTTCCCAGCTCCCCCTTTTCCTGCCACAGCTCCTCCTCCATCTTACATCACTGTTACTAGGCAGAAAAAGCAAACAGGGAAGACAACAAGCAAACTACAGAAGATATAACAACATTACATCTCTTATCCTCTTACAAAAAAAAGTAAATAGTTAACCGTTCAAAAGTTCGTGTTATAGAAAAAGTTTTTGTTTTGTTTTTTTCTACTGCAGAACATAGTCCGCAAGGTGGACTGGTGGCCCTCGATTTGTTCTCCCAGGAGAACGTTGAGACATCTCATTTCCAGATACACTCGGGGGTCTTCTGAGGTATCTCCTATGGGAACAGCTGAGGTTATTGTCTCTGGCAGTATGTCGTCGCTATCTACTTCCTCTGCACGCGTCGTCTCTGGGACGTAGCCACGAAATTTTTTAAAATGGGACACATTTCTAATGACCTGATGAGTTTGGTTTTTAGCAGTAATCATGGTGCCTCTGATTTGTGTGGCCTGAAAGGGCTCGGGATAGTATGGCGATGCAAACTTGCGCTAGGTCTCGGTCTCTTTACAAGAACCCAATCACCCACCTTTATTTCTGGATGCTTGTAACGGCGGCTACTTTTTTCTGCATACTGCTTCATTTTATTCTTAGAGATGGAATCATTAATAGCAAAATAACTGAAGAGGAGGAGGGGCACCAGAGCCGCCAGCCGCACGGCAGGACAATATAGGAGCGACCGGTGGTTGAACCAATCAAAGCATGAGAGACTTGAGTGTTGCAGCTTTCACTAACAGCTGAAGTCTCTCATGCTTTGATTGGAATATGTTTAAGATCCTAAATGTATAGTATGATATGCTTGTTTGTTCATTCTTGCTTAATAAGTCCTGTTGTTTTTTGCAGTTGGTGATTATGTGAATCATGATTTTAAGATTCTGTAAAGTTTTTATGTAGTTAATGGTGACGTCATTGTTTGTTATAGACTCCGCCTATTTAGGGGACGAGCTATACCTCCATTAGCTTATGACCCGTTGAAGCGCATGTAGCGCGAAACGGTGCCGTCGTCATCCCAGCCTCTTCTCCCTTCCTGCACTGTGTGAACAGCGTACCGTAATAAAGCACAGAAACGAACGGTGAGTGCAGTTCCTCTTTTGTCAGGAATCATTAATAGCAATTGGGGTTTGGACAGGAACTGACGGAATGCATGGGATTTTGACGCGCAAGGGCCTGCTGAACAATGCCGTTGCTGGCGGTATCCCAGTAGTGGAGTGTAGTGTGGCTCTGTACTGTCTAAGGAATCTATGTAATTCTTGTTGCGAGTCCTTGTGCTCCATGGTAGCAATCCTCAGGGTCTTGTTGATTGATTGCATGAATCATTCCACTTCTCCATTGGCTTGAGGCCAGTACGGAGTTATTTTCCTGGGGGAGAAACCAAGATAAGTTGCTAATGACTGAAAGTCTGTGCTATTGAATGGAGGTCCATTGTCCGTCTTCACTGTCTCGGGTATGCCATAAGCCGAGAAAATCTTGTCTAATTTTGGTACAACAGCCCTGGCCGATGTAGTCGAAACATGTTCAATGACTGGAAACCGAGAATAGTCATCCATGACCACCAACAGGTAGGAGCGGTCCGGTAAAACACAAAAATCAACACTGACAGCAGTCCATGGGCTCTTTGGCAGGGGTGTCATTTGTAAAGGTGCACGCCTATGGTCAACTATAGTTGCTTGACAAGGAATGCACGTTTGAATCAATGCCTCTACTCTTTTGTCCAGTCCTGGAAACCATACTTTTTCTCAAAGTAATTGCTTTGTTTTTACCACCCACCCCTTGATGAGCCTCGTGGGCCAGATCAAGTACACGGCCCTCCAGTTTCTGAGGTATCACCAGGCGATTGTCACGCAACAGCAGATTTGAGTCCGACACTGAGAGGGAATGTCGTGCATTAAAGAAAGCCTCCAAGTAACCTACTCGATCTGGTGGTTGAAGGCGAGCCTCAGCAAGAAAACAGCTCCATTTCTTAGTTCGAACAGTTTCTATCACCAACTGAAGTTGATGATCAGAGTCCACCACCTGTTGTATTTCCTCCATAGTCATAGCTCTTGGCACTGAATGTGCGGCAATGAAATTTACATGTTCCTCCGCTAGAATGGTTGCTGGAATGTTGTCCTTAGTAGGTTGTGGTATTGGGTGTCTTGAGAAATAGTCCGCCGGGTTTCCAACTCCTGCCTCATATCTCAGTTGAAGATGGTAGTTCTGTAAGCGGAGCAACCAGCGTTCAATTCGTGGAGCGGGTTTGGAACAGTGTTTGTTGAAAATTGGAACAAGCGGTTTGTGGTCACTTATGACTGTGAACTTGTGTCCAAAGAGATACAGATGAAAGTGAAGGCATCCCCACACAACCGCAAGAGCTTCCCTTTCAGTTTGTGAGTAGCGCTGTTCTGTATCTGTTAATGTCTTGCTTGCGTAGGAAATTGTAGAAATGTTGCCATTGTTGGACACTTGTGTGAGAATTGCACCCAGGCCTACCGGGCTAGCGTCTACAATCAGTTCTGTGGACTTTAATGGGTCAAAGCATGCCATGACAGTGTCACCAGTTAGGCTGGACTTCAACGCGTCAAACGATGCTTGATGCTCAGTACCCCATGACCAAGGAATATATTTCTTTGTGAGTTGTCTCAGGGGTTCAGAAATAGTGGCTAGGTCGGGTATGAATCGTCCACAGTATGTGACCAGTCCTAGAAAACTGCGAACCTCTGAGGCATTTTGAGGTTGACCAGCAGATATGATGGCAGTGACTTTCTGAGGATCTGCTGACACACTTTGTCCTGAAAAGATGTATCCAAAAAAATTTAATGACGTTTGGTTGAATTCACATTTTGATGGATTGACAGTTAGATTGCAGGCTTGCAGTCTCTGAAACACTTGCTCCAGGTGACTGTCATGTTCTTCTTGGGTTGTTCCGTATATGAGAATGTCATCACTGACGTTGAGGACTCCCGCTATTCCAGACAGGACCTGACTGATAACATTTTGAAAAATTTCCGCGGCTGATGAGATACCAAAGTTCAACCTCTTGAACCTACGCAGGCCCATATGAGTACTAAAAGTTGTGATGTACCTGGAGTCTGGATGCAACTCAAGTTGATGATAGCCGGATTTTAGATCAATTTTTGAAAACACCTTTGCACCATTCAGATCTGTGATAATGGATAGCTTGATTGGCATGCCGCATATCCACACAAAGCCGTATCTTACCAGGCTGGTTTGGTTTAGGCGCAACAACGATTGGCGAGACCCATGGAGTTGGGCCTTCAACCCGTTCAATAACATCAGATGCCTCCAGGTCTTGCAATTCTTGCTCCACAAGTTTGCAGACATGAAAGGGAATGCGCCTGTGAGGTTGGATGGAGGGCTGTATCGACTGATCAATATGTAACTTTATCTGAACGTCTTTTAGCTTACCAAGGCCTTTAAAGAGACTGGGGTACCTCTGCATAATATGTGGGACTGAAGAGCCTGTAACGCTGTTGACCAGGTTCACCAAGCCTAGAGACACTGCGCTGTTGCAGCTGAGAAGCGTATCTGCAGAGCACTCCACTACGTAAAAGGTGTCCGTGATGGATTCCCCTTCAGCTGTGAGTTCTGACTAAAATTTGCCACACAGGGGCAACGCAGCTGTGGAACCATAAGGGAAAATCTGTAGGCTGGTATTTTGTAGAGCAGGTCTATTCAGGAGTTGATTATAGATTGTATGACTGATGACATTGACTGACGCCCCTGTGTCCACCAGGGCTTCCACTGGATTGCCATTTATGAGGATGACTCGTTTTGGATTGTTAATCATGTGCACAGCCCGAGATCCTTCCTCAGTCACTGAGAATAAGTAAGTGCTTTGAGCCTCGTCATTAAGCTACAGTGCTTGGACCTTCTGTGACCTGGGCTGCATTGTGGGACGAGCAGATTGCTGCGGTGTAGATCTGCACACTTTTGAAAAATGGTTTCGTTTTCCACAATTATGGCAGGTTGTACCCTTTGCTGGACAAACGTTCTGGTGAGGATACAACCCACCGCAGTTGTAACAAGTGGCCGCCTGTACTTGTGGTTTCTGTGTAAGCTTTGCTATAGAAGATGGTGCTTCTGGCTCACTGCTCTCTATGAGTTTTGCCTGTTTCTCTGCAGTATCATTTATACGTGCTGTCCAATAATTTTGCTAGGGTCATAGTAGGGTCTCTGAGTGCTTGTCTTCTTAACTTTGAAGAAACACATCCTTGTAATATCTGCGTTTGGATTTCTTTGTCTACGTCTGTAAACTCACAGTAAGCTGCAAGGTGCCGTAGCCGAACATGATATTCATCAATGCTTTCTGTGGCTTATTGCTTTCATTGTCTGAATTTGAAGATTTCAAATGCTGCATTTATGTGCGGGGAGAAGTGTTTGCTCAATGCTGCTTTGCTGAGCTCATAGTCCTTGTCCTCCCCTGTGTTAGGCAGAGTAGTGAAGATATCATAGACTTGCTCCCCTGCATAGTGTTATAACATGGCTTTTTTTCTCGTATCATCGGCTATGTTCATGGCTTGCAGAAATATCTCAAAGCGCTTCAGCCATTTATCCCAACATGCTGCTAGGTTTGCTTGGGACTGATGCACATCAAAAGCTGGGAATGCAGGTAGACAAGCCATGGTGAGCACTGATGATCTTGTGGCACTGAAATACCTTTAGCTGATGAATGAACGCTTCCTCGTCGCCAATTGTAGTGGTGTAGTGCAGATGACGATGAATCCAGAAGCACATGAAATAATTAAAAAAAAGGGCTCCCCTATATTCTTGTGTCCGGCCAGGTACAAATAGGCACCTGGGGGTTGGGGGCAGCCCGTCGCTGCCTGCTGGATCCGGCTGGTTCCAGAAATACGGCGAAGCTCACGTGAAATTTTTTCTGACAAATCCATAAAACAATGTAAATAAAAGGGACTGCATCTTTATTAACCCCTGGACCATGGGCGAGGGGTTAATGAAGATGCAGTCCCTTTTTTAGGATTGTTTTATTGATTTTTCAGAAAATAAATTACATGGGCTTTGCCGTATTTCTGGAACCAGCCGGATCCAGCAGGCAGCGACGGGCTGCCCCCAACCCCCAGGTGCCTATTTGTACCTGGCTAGACACAAGAATATAGGGGAGCCTTTTTTTTTTATTTCATGAATTTCATGAAATAATAAAAAAAAAATTCGTGGGGCTCCGCGCAATTTCTATGTCTAGCCATGTACAGCTAAGCAGCTGGGGGCTGGAATCCGCAGCACAGGGATGCCCAAGCTTTCTGGGCATCCCCCGCTGCAAATTGCAGCCCCCAGCCGCCCCATAAGATGGCACGTTCATTGAAGCGCCATCCTCTGGCGCTGAACCCCGCTCTTCCAGCGGCCCTGGTGGCGGTGGCACGCTGGGTAATAAAGAGGTTAGGGCCAGCTTTGTATTATCAGCTGGCCCTAAGCCCGAAATTTATGGCGGTCACGCCAATATTAGACATGACCGCCATGAATTTCTATTAAATTGTTTTAAAAAAAACACAACACAGAGACAAAATTTTATTAGAAATAAAAAAAAAGCCATTAGGGACTCCATCTTTAATTAAAAAAATCCTCTTCCGTCCGACGCAGTCCAAAACGCGATGTCCTCTCTGCTACATCCCTTTGCATAGATATAGATGTCTATGCACAGGGATGAGCAGACTGAGAACAATCTCAGCTCTGCTACATCAGGCAGCAGGCGGGCTCTAGGACCCTGGAGCTGCGGCAGCCTGTACAGAGCAGACAGCCTGACTCCTTACTGTGCGAGTTTCCCAGCGATTACTTGCACAGTAAACGAGTCCAATGCAAATCAATGGCAATCCTAGTTTTGTTAGAGTCTCTGACAAAACTAGGATTGCTTCAGGCTGAAGCTTCCGAGACACAGCTGTGATTTGTAAATCGCACACTACTCGCTATTACTTGCTTCCCCATTCATTAACATTGGACTCGCTAGACTCGCAACGAGTAGCGAGTCCCGGGCTCGGACTCGCTAGAGTCAAGCGATTCCGAGTAATTTAGGACTCGCCCATCACTAGTGTGAGGGATTATGCAGTGCAGGTCATACCTTTTGAGCGGCTGCATATTGTCAATGTCTTGAGAGAACCAGGTAATGTCCACAGTGAAGACAAACACAAAGGAAAAAATATTTAATCAACAGTTTCTTTATAGAGATGAGCGAACTTTCCCGAACATGTTTGCCAATTTTAAAATTGTAATTCGGCATGAACATTGCAGATTCGGTCCAAGATCGGAAACACGAGCAATTTACCAACAAATCAGTGAATGCGGCTTTGTTCTTTAACTGATCGGATAAAAGAAGCATCACTCCACTACCTTTTGACTGTGTAGGTTTGTGGGCAGGATGATTTTAATAAGGGGTGGGGGTAGCATCGGACTCCATTTTTTTTTCCTGGCACTTTTTGTGTGGATGCTCTGGGTCGGAAGCCAATCAGGGCGCATAAAACATCCACAAGTTGAAGACACAATGGCTTGAATCATTGGCTGGCTTGTTTTTTGGCTACTTAAGTCAAATGTCCCTTGAGATATAAAAAGCAGTTATTTGCCGTCTCCGGTATTTTTAGAATGTTACTGATTAGGAAAGTACTGCTGCTACTCTGTGCTGCTCCATCCATGCTACACAAAAGATAGCTAGTTACTAGATTGTTTTTTAGATAGAATAAGAGAATAGGAGGGTCTATCCAGACATAGGCATTTTATGTTGAAAACAAGTGTGATTACTAAATCTGTATGCTTTGCCAAAGCAATGTTTTTTTTGCATACAACAAGTAATTTGCAAATCTTACTGTTTTCCCTAAAAAGGCTGTGTTTGAGCTCAAAACAGTGATTACAACATCCTTCAATTTTCCCTTAAAACACTGTGTTTGGCCTCTAACCATTGATTGTCAAATACTTCAGTTTGTACAGTGATTGCAAAATCTTTCAGTTTCCCTTAAAAAGCCTGTGTTTTGCCTCATAGCAATGATTGCCAAATCTTTCACTTTCCCCTAAAAAGGCCTTTTGACCTCAAAGCAGTGATTGCTGAATCCTTCACTTTCTCATAAAAAAGCTGTTTTGGCCTATATCAGTGATTGCCAAATCATTCACTTTCCTCTAAAAAGGCTGTGTTTAGCTTCAAACCAATGAATGTCAAATTCTTCACTTTCCCCTAAAAAGGCTTTTTTTTGTGCCTAAAAGCAGTGATTGACGAATCCTTCACTTTCCCCTAAAAATGAAATAAGGTAATTCCCTGTAGGGTATACAGTATGTAAAAAAACAAACATGCGACGCCAATCTATGCACGTTACCAATGTAATTCTCAGGTGCCCTTTTAATGAAATTTTATGCACTCACCTCTTGCTATAAAGCTTTAAGCATATGGTTTTTCCAAAGCCTCCTCACGCTTTGAATATTTATCCGGGTCTGTTGCTTACCTTGAATTGATCCTGTGTTGTGTCTTGCCACGGATTCCCACAGGCATTTTTCCCCTAAAAATGTTTTGGTTGGCCTCAAAGTAGTGATTGCCAAGTCCTTCACTTACCCATAAAAAGGTTTTTTTGGCCTCAAACCAGTGGTTGCCAAATCATTAACTCTCCCCTAAAAAGGCTGAGTTTGGCCTCGAAGCAGTTATTTCCAAATACTTCAATTTCCCCTAAAAACACTGTGTTTAGACTCAAAGCAGTGATTGTAAAATCCTTCACTTTTCCCTAAAAAGGCTGTGTTTGGCCTCAAACCAGTAATTGCCAAATCATTCATTTTCCCCTAAAAATGCTATTTTTTTTTAGCCCAAAGTCAGTGATTGCCAAATACTTCATTTTCTACTAAAAAAGCATTTTTTGGCTTGAAAGCAGTTATTGCCGAATCTCTCTTTCCCCTAAAAAGCTTTTTTTGGGCTTCAAACAAGAGCTTTCCAAATCCATGGGTATTAAACATGAGTGAGAAATCGAGAGGATGTGGGGAATAGGGAAAGGGGAATAGGCATGATGGAAGGGGGAGTAGGCTTGGTGTTCGAGATTTACGTGAGGTAGGTACTACTGCTAATGTTACTGAAATCTGTACAGACACTAGCTTGTCGAATCCCAAGCAAAGTGACAACTTCTGTTACTGGATATCACTGGTGGTAGCAACAGACAAGAAGATTAGATAGCAGGATGGTATTAGTCTTACCCTTAGACTGGGGGTCCCTAGCTGACCCTGTTCCCAGAAGTACCTCAAAGGTGATTATGTCTGGTCCTCTACCCTGGCCATGCTCATGACCAGCTATAACCTCGACCATAACCCCCTCGCTTTCACCCATGTACTGGGATAAGCAACTACAGACCGATGACAATCTCCACGAAGCAAAAAGCAAGGCTTCAGCAGAACAGCCCATGGCATCTAGTGAGCACACGGACTTTGCAGAGAATGAACTATTTCACCAACACCAGTTGAGGGTTAATGGGATTATTTAAAGGCTGGGGAAGTGAACAACTGTGTCACCTGAGCCCAGGGGCTGACTGGCGACGCAAACCCTGGGTGGCAAAATTTTTCCGGCAGCCCTCGGGCGAGGACCGGGGTGGGGGGGTGCTGTCAGAAATTCTCGGCGGCCGATCTGAGTCCCTCCAGCCAGGCCCGTATTTGGAGCTCCTGACGCCCTAGGCACTGTCAGCGGTGCGCCCCCCCCGTCGCGCCATGCCCCTCTGCAGACAGAGGAGTAGCTAAAAGGAGCCTAGAGGTTCCCAATATGGTTGGAGTAGTGGATGGTTGCTAGATGACCGCCACCATGTCACATCAGCAAGATGGCGGTCATCTAGCAACCGGGTCGTAATCATGTGGAGAGAGCTAGTTTGCCCCTATAGGGTCCATGAAGGCGTGAAAAGGACCACGGCAAAATATATATACTTTTAGACTGACCACTTTTTTTCTTCGTACAAAATCATCCCCATGCATGACAATGCACCATCTCTTGGTACAGAGCATAGCCCTGAGTAATTGGCTGCTATGTAAATAAAAGTAGAGAAAACCATGGTGTGGCTACCAGTCTCCCCTGATCTCAGCCCTATTGAGAAACTTGGAAGTACCATTAAGCAAAAAAAATCTAAGATGCTGTAAGACATTAACCGTCAAACCAGCAGCTCTGGGAGTCAATTATGACATCCTGCAAACAAATGCAATCTTAAAACGTCCAAAACCTGACAAGTGCAATAAATGCAATATTTGTGAAGGTGATATCAAAGAAAGGCGATATACAATATGAGACATACTGGTAGGATGTTTTCATTGTGAGCCCCAATGGGGACAGTGTTGGTGATGTATGTAAAGTGCTGTGGAGTTCATAGTGTAATATAAATGTAAAAAAATATTTATTCATATGTCGTCACAATACCGGGATCTGAGGATCTTCTATTTCGAGGTCAGGGGCTCTCTGATGTGCTGTCGCTGCCTGTCTCGCTGTCTTCCTCTTTTGACACTGCAGTTCGGTGGACAAGAGAGCATTAACTGGTTAATAACAAGAAGTATGGTGTGTACTAACTGAGCCATAAACCCTCCCCATACCATGTCTAGCAGACATTGTAGGATTACTATATGGATTTTATTATTAGGGCACGGACACAATGGCGTGAAACTCGGATGAGTGCAATGTGTGATTTTATCGCAGTGCAGTCAGTTAATCAACGTCTGAAACACATTGGCGAGTGTCGGACACTTTTTTCTCATCCAGATTCTGGATGGGAAAAAAGTCACAACATGCTGCGACAGTATGCGATTCATGTGCGAGACTCGCCAATGCAAGTCTATGAGTCCGACAAAATCATGGACCGCACACTGACAGCACACGGACCATCCAAGAGGCATCTGTTTTTTTGACTGATACTTTATCATTCTTCAGCTGAGACAACTGTAAAATGTTCCTGTAAATGATTCTACAGTAATAGCTGCTGAGAAACAAAACAGATTGCACATGGATGTGATCTAAGAAAACTGTCGGACACTCGCACAGCATTTGGATGTCCCAGTGGCCAGCCACACAGACAGCCCGCCACAGCCACACACAGAGCCACAACCACACAAAAACAGTCAGCCACATAGACAGCCAGCCACATAGACAGCTACACAGACAGAGAGAGCCACACAGAGAGACACAGCCACATAGACAGCCACACACATAGCCACAGCCAGCCACACACCAAGCCACAGCCAGCAACATAGACAGCCATAGCCAGCCACACACAGGCACACACAGACACAGCCAGCCAAACACAGACACAGCCAGCTACACACACAATATCAGCCACACACACAATCAGCCACACACATAGCTAGCCACACAAACACAGCCAGCCACACACAGCCAAAGCCAGCCAGCCACATAGACAGCCACACACACAGCGAGCAATATAGACAGCCATAGCTAGCCACACACAGACATACAGCCAACCACACAGCCAGCCACACAACACAGTCAGCCACACACAGCCAAACAGCCCAGCCACACACACACACAGTCAGCCACACACAGCCAAACAGCCCCAGCCACACACAGCCAGCCACGCTGCCTCAGCCACAGCCATGCAGCCACAGCCAACCCCAGCCAGCCACAACCACGCAGCCCCAGCCACACACAGACATAGTTAGGCACACACAGCCAGCCACAGCCACATAGCCCCAGCCACATAAAGACACAGTCAGACACACAGACAGCCACATGCAGCCACGCAGCCCTAGCCACACATAGACACAGTCAGCCACACAGACAAATGTTGCCACACACAGCCAGCCACGCAGCCTCAGCCACACAGACACAGTCAGCCACAGACAGTCCTAGCAACATAGACACATAGTCAGCCACAGCCCCGCAGCCATAGCCACACACAGCCAGCCACAAAGCCCCAGCCACACACAGCCAGCCACATACAGCCAGCCACACACAACCAGCCACAAAGCCCCAGTCACACACAATCAGCCACAAAGCCCCAGCCACACAAAGCCCCAGCCACACAAAGTCCCAGCCACACAAAGCCCCAGCCACAAACAGACACATAGACAGAAAGACACACACACAGATGCAGCCAGGCATGTATAAACACACACACACACACAGATGCAGCCAGGCATGTATACACACACACACAGATGCAGCCAGGCATGTACACATGTACAGATGCAGCCAGGCATGTACATGTACACACACACACACACACACACAGATGCAGCCAGACATGTACACACACACACACACACAGATGCAGCCAGGCATGTACACACACAGATGTAGCCAGGTATGTATACACACACACAGATGCAGCCAGACATGTACACACACACAGCCAGCCACATACAGCCAGCCACAAAGTCCCAGCCACACACAACCAGCCACAAAGCCCAGTCACACACAATCAGCCACAAAGCCCCAGCCACACAAAACCCCAGCCACACAAAGTCCCAGCCACACAAAGCCCCAGCCACAAACAGACACATAGACAGAAAGACACACACACAGATGCAGCCAGGCATGTATAAACACACACACACACAGATGCTGCCAGGCATGTATACACACACACACAGATGCAGCCAGGCATGTACACATGTACAGATGCAGCCAGGCATGTACATGTACACACACACACACAGATGCAGCCAGACATGTACACACACACACACACACAGATGCAGCCAGGCATGTACACACACAGATGTAGCCAGGTATGTATACACACACACAGATGCAGCCAGACATGTACACACACACACACACACACACACAGAAGCAGCCAGTCATGTATACACACACACACACACACAGATGCAGCCAGGCATGTATACACACACAGATGCAGCCAGACATGTACACACACACGCACACACACACACACACACACACACACACACAGATGCAGCCAGTCATGTATGCACACACACACACACACACAGATGCAGCCAGGCATGTATACGCACACACAGATGCAGCCAGGCATGTACACACACACACACACACAGATGCAGCCAGGCATGTACACACACACAGATGCAGCCAGGCATGTACACACACACACAGATGCAGCCAGTCATGTATACACACACACACACAGATGCAGCCAAACATGTATACACCCACAGATTCAGCCAGGCATGTACACACACACACAGATGCAGCCAGGCATGTACACACACACACACAGATGCAGCCAGTCATGTATACACACACACACACACAGATGCAGCCAGGCATGTACACACACACACAGATGCAGCCAGGCATGTACACACACACACAGATGCAGCCAGGCATGTACACACACACAGATGCAGCCAGGCATGTACACACACACACACAGATGCAGCCAGACATGTACACACACACACACAGATGCAGCCAGTCATGTATACACACACACACACACACACAGATGCAGCCAGGCATGTATACACACACAGATGCAGCCAGGCATGTACACACACACAGATGCAGCCAGACATGTACACACACACAGATGCAGCCAGTAATGTATATACACACACACACACACACAGATGCAGCCAGTCATGTATATATACACACACACTCACACACACAAATGCAGCCAGGCATGAACACCCACACACACATTAGTTTTAGAAGAATGAACACATCGGCGTTTGCTCACCTCCCTCTTGATGGTGTCCCATTCAGCTCCTCCATGGCGGGAATCTAATGGAGCAGGGCGCGCTGCATGATGTCACAGCTTGCAGACATGGCCACTGCTCAGAGCCCTGTCTGTCAGCAGTGACGCAGCCGGCCCTGCTCACAAACAGAAGGTGCCGGCCGTCCAAAGAACAAGCAGAGGGTCCTGCGGGCAGCCATGAAGAGCTGGGAGCCTCAGCCAACATTGGCAGAGATCGGCCCAGCCTGCTGCCCCAGAATGGTGCTTGTAAAGCGCTTCGGTCTTGAGGGTGAGTGCAATGTAAGCACTCCTCAGGACTTTGCTGCAGCCAGCCTGTGCCAGCCGCTGGGTGCATTAAGGCTATTGTTTGTATGATAAATCACCGGTGGTCGCATCACGCACTAAGAATAGCGGCCGCCAGTGATTTACTTTTGCATTGTTGTTGATCACGCACCCGGCGGCCCTGAACTGTTACCGGCCCGGGGGGCAAATACCTCCCTGCCACCTGGCCCAGCCCACCCCTGCCTGAGCCACACAGCAGCAGCAGCAACAGCTCACCTGGAGAGTCACAGAAGTTAACCCTCTAAGGACAAAAGGAATTAACTTCATTTAACTTCTGCAGAGCACTTCACAGGGACTGCAGAGAATTCCACACAACACACAGGACAGCCTACTCCTGTCTCTTAGTTTGCCAGCAGCAGAGCGATAGGAGTTGTGGAAGAGGCCCAAAAAGATCTTTTTCTACAGTTCATGACAAGAGCTGCAGCAAGTGACCTGTCCTCTTTTTTCTCCACCCAAACATCACAAACAGTACAGTGTTCAGAAATGGTGCTCCAATTACTCATGTATTACCAAATCAAAACTATCCAACTGCTCGACTGATTGTGGAGAAACACAGATGGGTGATTCTGCAGAGAGGTTCACAGGTTCTATTCCATTGGCATCAGAGGTCTGCTCCAAAGATTCACATACTCTAGAGAAGGAAAGCGTCTGCACCAATGCCCAAAATTTTGGGGATTTGTATCCAAGGACGAACAATCTAAGGTCCCTGCAGAATTTAGACACTTGTTACCAGATGTTAACCCCTGGGGGTGATGAGGATCATGATGAACCTGAGGAGCACCTGCACCGTACTGTGCGTTCAGGGCAGCAATAGGAGAATGATGACTCTCAGGGCGAGGAGTGGAACAACAGAGAGGATGATATAGGTCAAGATCCTATTTGGAATCAACCTAGATTAGGAAGACAAGTAAGTTAGGTTGTGTCTGCCCCACAGAGACTGAGGATTGCAAGCATGACAAGCACTGCATCCTCAGCCACAACTCTGGATCTGAACAGCAGTGGTTGAGGAACTGCAGTTGTCACGGGTGGTAAAGGCTGCCTAGCCTGGGCCTTTTTCGACAGCCAACTCACGTTATTTACAAAGTTTGCAAAAAAACTTCACTATAGGCAATAAAACAACAATTTGACTGCTACATGCATGAACTACCGCATGGCCCTGAACCATGCATTACTATGAAATAGGTACTACACTAAAAACTGTACCTAGCAGGCCTCACCAAACACCGTCCACCACATCAATTGCATCTGCTGCTTCTTCCTCCTCCATAACAATGGCAATTGTTGTCCGATAGGTGTGCGACCACAGAACCTTCACTTGTTTAGCTGCTACAGTTGGGGTGAGTGAGAGCTCCTCAGCTGTTACAGAAGTGGACATGCCTGCTGTTTTTGACAGATCTCAAACACAGAGCGCACCACTTGCTTGTCAATCCACCATAACAACTCTGCCTGCACCTCCCTCACACTGCAGCACTTTGTTGAGTACACCCTACACCACTCTCTTTCAGCACAATAAAAAATGGATGCCAAATATATTTTTTGTAACCAGGCACAACTCACTAATCTTAATGAAAAACTGCTATAATAGAGTTTTTAACATGTCCATTAAATACCAAAGAAAAAATAATAGAGAATGTTCACACCAGTAACTTTGCAAGTGTTTAATTTATTAGGACTATGCGTATATAATATTAATATTGATTTTAATAAAGCGTACAAAACCAAGAAATAGTGTTTAAGGGAGGGAAGGCTACGTATACCAACAGCACACTCATTTTTTGTAAATATATAGGTAATAGCAAGTCAAATGACAGAAATAGAGTGGATAGGGTTCAAGACCACCCGAATACTGGTGGTATAGATCCTTATACTCAAGATACACCAATACAATGCATGCAGTGTACAAGTAGTGGTATCAATACAGTGTCACAATCCTCTATAAAATATGATTAATATGTCAAGGAGCAGGTATATATCCTAACTCTCCAATAACAGGAAATGCATGTGAAAGATAATAACTATGCACTGCATACTTATATATGATGTAGGTGTTTATATTAGCTCTGTATACACCTATAATATATAGCAATACGATTTACAATATATACCGTATATACTCGTGTATAAGCCGACCCGTGTATAAGCCGACCCCCCTACTTTTGCCCCCAAAAACTGGGAAAACTTATTGACTCGCGTATAAGCCGAGGGTGGACCCCAGCACAGGTATACAACCCCCAGCAGTGAGGTATACAGCCCCCAGCAGTGTGGTATACAGGCCCTCCCAGTGGTAAACAGGCCCCAGTAGTATGGTATACAGCCACCAGGACAGGTATACAGCCCCCAGCAGTGAGGTATACAGGCCCCCCCAGTGGTATACAGGCCCCAGCAGTATGGTATACAGCAGGCCCCCAGTGGTATACAGCAGGCCCCCAGTAGTATACAGCAGGCCCCCAGTAGTATACAGCAGGCCCCCAGTAGAAAACAGCAGCCCCCAGTAGTATACAGCAGGCCCTCAGTAGTATACAGCAGGCCCCCCAGTAGTATACAGCAGGCCCCCCAGTAGTATACAGCAGGCGAGTGCCGGCAGGAGGGGGCTGTATCAGATAGTGCACTGCTTCCCCAGCCGCGGGATGCAGTACACTATGTGATGCAGCCCTCCTCCTGCTGGCACTCGCCCCCCACACTGTGCAGAGCCCCCCACACTGTGCAGAGCCCCCCCGCTGCATTATCTTAACATCCAGCGTCTTCATCACCGCGGGTCCTCCAGTCCATCCTCGTGCGCTGTGTTCCTGGTCTCATGTGACCCGGCGGTCGCAGTGGGATGACGTCATTGCGCCAGGTCACGTGAGACCCGAACACAGCGAGCGAGCAAGGACTGGAGGACCCGCGGTGATGAAGACGCTGGATGGTAAAATAATGCAGCGGGGGGGCTCTGCACAGTGTGGGGGGCTCTGCACAGTATGGGGGGTGAGTGCCAGCAGGAGGGGGGCTGCCTGTATACTACCACTGGGGGCTGTATGCACGGCTCCCCCTGCCGCTGTGATGGGCGGGGGGAGCCGTGCATATCTAATGAGCGGCACCACGTGACGGGCCGCTCAGTCAGCAGCCTCACCCCGCCTCCTCCAGCCTCCCCAGCACCCGGACACAGCCCCCACACACCACATACCGTAATGACCCGTGTATAAGCCGAGGGGGGAACTTTTCAGCCCAATTTTTGGGCTGAAAAACTCGGCTTATACACGAGTATATACGGTAATAGTTATTACATAACAAAATTCAGCGTCTTCTTGCTGCACTGTTTGCAACATGATGTCCATATTGTTAGGATTTAAATTAGCGATGACTACTGGGTTGTCACACTGTGGGATCCACGGTACAAGAGTACATTTAGCAGATGCTTCCTGCCGTGGACAGAAACAGGCGCATGCTGGAATATCAAAAAAAGCTGGTAGACATTCTTAGGACTGGTTTTACCCAGCACAGCAGTGAGGGACACAGTATTCATCACAGATCTATGCTTATAACCTGGGTTATATTCTCAGCATAGAAAAATTAGGGATAGCAATGTAACTGTCAGAAGCAATTTCTTGGAGTACTTTGTCGAATTTTTTAAACTGAACCTTCGACTGGAAGAACTGAGTACAAATCTGACACATAGTGAACGACTGGAGAGTATGGTGAAGGAGTATCTAGAGCTCAATATCCATGCTATCAGTGGTGGGATTGGACCCTTTTGCATTCTGGGCTTAAAAAGTGGATCAGAGGCCTGACCTCACCAGCCACACCTTAAGGTACCTTTACACGCCACAAATTTTGGCGTCGATCGGAAGCAACCTAACGTGCGCGTGCACATTTTTCATGGTTGCCTCTGAATGCTGAAGGCGCATTTACACGCCACAATTGTGCCCTCAACCTAAGGTTATGTGTCGTCCCGGAAGTTCCCACACCAACATTGGGAAACATCCAGTTGACTCCTGACGCCGCTTCACATGCCACAATCCCCAAAGAAATGTGGGCGTACATGTTCAGCGCTGCAAGAATGGGCGTGTCAGACTTGTGTATTCCACGCCCCAAACACGCTGATTAGACAACGCAATAGCGTCATGATTGGCCAGCCGGCGCAGGAAGGCTGGCTAATACATGGCGCCATTGCAATTGTGTAGTGTGAATGGACAGCTCTTCAAATATGTCGCCCTGTGAAGGAACAGCCAATGGAAACACAGTAGCCACCACCAATCATCGCTAGGGGGGCGGTCTCCAGCACGCTGTGGCACGCCTCTGGGAAATGAGTAGGCGACGCTGATTCCATCCCTATCGCCACTTCACACGCTGAAACCAGGGAAATGCACCTTCAGGGTTGCGTCTGGATTTGGAGCAGTGCTCTGAAATCGCAACCGGGCGCAACTTTCAAAATCACCACTGGGTTCCCCAAATACATGCCGCAATTTCGTAGCAATTTCACAGCAACGGTGACGGAACTCCGGATTGCCTCTCAGTTTGCACACCGTAGTTGTGGGCGTGTAAAGGTACCTTTAGAGGTTTTGTCATGCCCGACAGCCAGCATTCTCTCAGAACGTGTCTTCAGCAATGCTGGTGGTGTCTTGATGTATAAGCGCATCCGGCTGTCCCCTGAAAGTGTACATGGCCTAACTTTCTTAAAGATGAACAAGTCATGGATCTCCAAGGACTTTTCCACTCCAGTGGGAGGCTGGGCAGGCTAGGCAATGTTGTACTATTCAGTGTATAGCATTCATCTCGCCATTGTACAATTTTTATTCTGCGTCAATTAAAGCCACTTTTGTGGTATCTAGTACTAATTTTTTAAAATGAATTTCCTGAATTTAGCAGGGCTCTTTGTTCACGATGCCTACATGTGTCACTCATCCCCCTGTTACTAATGAATGTTTAACCTTGAAATGCTAGGCCAGGACCTGTTCCAGACACTATGCCATGCATACAGGCTGCACCATTATACAATTTTTATTTTGGTTCATTTGATACCACTTTGGTGGTGTCTCACCTTAGTTTTTGGAAAGGTGTTAACTGTTCTTGGGGTGTCTTTGTTGTGTATATTGTTCATTTAGCAGGGATCTCAAAGCACCATGCCTACACAAGTCAATGACCCACCTAGCTATTTTCTCGCCCTATTCCGAACACATGCACAATCAACTGTGTCAAACATGCATGTCTACAGAGGGTTTGGGAGAAATGTATGTTGGTCCAACAAGAAATTGGCCAATTGCTTTTTATTTTGGTTATCTGACCTTACTCCCCCTTCAGTTGAACATTATTTTTGTACCTCCTTATTTTCTATAAATACATAATATTTTCCCTGATTCACTGATCCCTTTCCTTTTCTCTTGACCATTATGCTTTCCATCTTATAATCCTTGACACTTCTCTATTTTTTCTCATATACACTAAATCTTGTCCCATGAGATTTGCAGAATCATCCCTGTATTCAGCTAAACTCGACAAAGCTGCTGTAAATCCAGCTTTGTTATACAAATGGATCCCTTGCTAACAGATTTACAAGTCCAGATCAGGCTTTATGGTGCCCCCATTAAAGCTGTCGCAGTTTTATTACCTCCGCAGTGACAATCTTCGCTGCTAATGGCTCCCCATTTACACAGATTCATCTTTTTTTTATGGGCAACTAAGTTGTGTTTTTGTGCTTGGAAATTTATAGGCAGCCGGTGATTTCATCTAGTCTGATGATCACGAGCTAAAGAAGGAGAAATCATTTCAATTCTAGATTCTATTGATTGAAAAATATCAGTCTTTTCAAGTTCTTGTGCAGGTCTGGTAATGTTTTACAGCAGGAATCTCACTTTCTATTATGATTTTATAGAAATATAGCAAAGGTAAGTTTGTTATTCAGTGTACTTTAGGGTGGTATTCAGGTACAGATTATCTGCTAAGTACACTATAATTGTCATTTCAAGGGAACATTTAAAAAACTCTTCTGTATTAATAGAGTATAACATGCACTCTAGCCATTGTATCACTTGTATGCTACATTTTTCATAAGTTTCTACCTCTTTAGGCCTTTTCACTAATTTTCAATTACTTCTGAGCTAAAGGGTAGAGGATCATTTTTATTATATCTCCTGTAGAGGAAAATATGTATTTTTAGGGGAGTGTGAGACCACAGCAGTACAGATGAGCCACCACCCTGCCGTTCGTGTTCGATTCGATTCGCCGAATCGACGGGGTGTTCGACGAATGTTCGTCGAATGCTTGACGAACACCGTCGAACATCCCGGAACACGAAAAAAACAGGATTGTGGGGCTGTTTCACTTCCACAATGTATATACATACATTGTGGAAGTGAAATAAAGTCAAATAAAGTGTAAAAAAAAAAAAAATAATGTATGCTCACCTGTCCGCGGTCCACCGAAGCCTCCGGTATGGTCCTGTGTCTTACAGGACCTGTGGTGACGTCAGTTCTCGCGGGAACTCACGTGACCGGAGTTCCCGCGAGAACGTGGCGTCACCACAGGTCCTGGAAGCAATAGGACCTTGCCGGAAAGCGTAACATAGATATTTTTATGTTTCGGACCCTTTCTTTAACCCCTTCATGACCCAGGACGCAGCATATGCGTCCTGAAAACAAGTTCGTTCCCGACCTTGGACGCATATGCTGCGTCCTCACCAGTTTCCCGTCCTGCGGCTCTATTAACCGCGGTCACTAAGGGGTTAATACAGCCGCAGGTACGGAAGGACCTGCACTGTACCCCAGGGGGGGTGGCTTAGCCCCCCCGGGGCTAGGACCGCTCCGATTGGCAGTGAAGTGAAAGTGAAACTGCCAATCGGAGTGAATGTAATATCTCACCAATGAAACATGGTGAGATATTACAATCCAGCCAAGGCCTGATGCTGGATAGCATCAGGCATTGGCTGGATAAGGGGTCCTGTGTCACCCCCCCTCAGATTTGATTGGAGAGAGCGTCTCCCTCCAATCAGATGAGGGGGCGGCATGACCGGCGGGTCCCCTCCCTCCTAAGCCGCCGAAATTGTGCCGCCGATCCCGGGCCCTCTGCTCTCCCCTGGCTGCCAATGTGCCCCCCTGCCCTCCGGATCTCCCCCGCTGCCCTCTGATCTCCCCTGCTGCCCTCCGATCTCCCCCCTGCGCCTCCGATCTCCCCCCTGCGCCTCCGATCTCCCCCCTGCACCTCCGATCTCCCCCCTGCGCCTCCGATCTCCCCCCTGCGCCTCCGATCTCCCCCCTGCACCTCCGATCTCCCCCCTGCACCTCCGATCTCCCCCCTGCGCCTCCGATCTCCCCCCTGCGCCTCCGGATCTCCCCCCTCCCCTCTGGTCTCTCCCCCTGCCCTCCGGTCCACTTCCCCCGCTCTCCGGTGACCACCGATGCTGCTCCTGGCCTCTCACCTGTCTTCTTTCTTCTCCTCTGTCCTCCGGTCTTGTCCCTCTTTCCTCCGCTCTTCTCCCTCTGTCCTCCGGTCTGCTGTGTCTTCTGTCTTCTATCTTCTCTGTTGCTGTCCTCTTCCTGCGCCGTCCTGCTGCTTCTGTCGGCTCCTCTGCACAGTCATCTCCCAGCATGGAGATGAGGGTGCAGAGGAGCAGTGTCACAGCCAGGGCACAGCATCTGTGTGATTGCTGTGCCCTGGTCTGTGTTAACCCCCTAAGTGCTGTGATCTCATAGATCACAGCACTTAGATTCCATGGTGATTGGATCCACTATCGCCAGAGACTTACAACAAGGGAGCACTTGATCCCTTGTTGTAGTCTCTGGGATCAGCGTCATGGTGCACAGTATGGCAGATCATTGCCATACAGTGCACCATGACGCTGATCCCAGAGACTACAACAAGGGATCAAGTGCTCCCTTGTTGTAGTCTCTGGGATCAGCGTCATGGTGCATGGTATGGCAATGATGTGCCATACCATGCACCATGACGCTGATCCCAGAGACTACAACAAGGGAGCACTTGATCCCTTGTTGTAGTCTCTGGGATCAGCGTCATGGTGCACAGTATGGCACATCATTGCCATACCATGCACCATGACGCTGATCCCAGAGACTACAACAAGGGAGCACTTGATCCCTTGTTGTAGTCTCTGGGATCAACGTCATGGTGCACAGTATGGCAGATCATTGCCATACAGTGCACTATGACACTGATCCCAGAGACTACAACAAGGGATCAAGTGTCCTTTTGTTGTACTCCCTGGGATCAGCGTCATGGTGCATGGTATGGCAATGATGTGCCATACCGTGCACCATGACGTTGATCCCAGAGACTACAAGAAGAGGACACTTGATCCCTTGCTGCAGTCTCTGGATGTAGCAGAGGCGATCGAGCGTCGTGGGATCTTCGTTGTGGACTACGTCGGAGGCGATCGAGCGTCGTGGGACCTTCGTTGTGGACTACGTTGGATCTTTACAATAAAGATGGAGTCCGAATTTTGTTTGTGTTTTTTTTTCCAAATAAAAAGATTTTTCTCTGTGTGTATTTTCTGACTATTTACCAGAGATTCCTAATGGCGGGTCTAGCATTGGCCCTATATTATGAATCTCGGGCTTAGTGCCAGCTGCCAATAAAAAGCTGGCATTAACCCCTTTATTACCCAGTTTGCCACCGGCACCAGGGCAACTGGAAGAGCCTGGGTACAGCGCCAGAAAATGGCGCTTCAATGAATGCGCCATTTTCTGGGGCGGCTGCGGGCTGCAATTTGCAGCATGGGGGGCCCAGAACGCTTGGGCCTCTCTATGCTGAGGATTCCAGTCCCCAGCTGCCTAGTTGTACCTGGCTGGACCAAAAATATGGCGGAGCCCTATGTCAATTTTTTTCTAGAAATAATTCTAGAAATAAAAAAAAAAATAGGCTTCGCTGTATTTTTGGTTCCAGCCAGGTATGACGAGGCAGCTGGGGGCTGGTGGCAATCCGTAGCTGCCAAGTTGTACCTGGCTGGATCAAAAATATGGCGGAGCCCTATGTCATTTTTTTTCTAGAAATAATTCTAGAAATAAAAAAAAAATAGCCTTCGCTGTATTTTTGGTTCCAGCCAGGTATGACGAAGCAGCTGGGGGCTGGTGGCAGTCCGTAGCTGCCAAGTTGTACTGGCTGGACCAAAAATATGGCAGAGCCCCATGCCATTTTTTTTTTACTTCTACCAATAAAATGACAAGGAGCTTTGCCTTATTTTTGCATGCCAGCCAGGTACAACTTGGCAGTTGGGGGGCTGTAATCCTCATCGTGGAGAGACCCAAATGTTATGGCCCCCCCACGCTGCAAATTGCAACTCACAGCCACGCCAGAAAATAGCACATAAGAGGTGCCATTTTCTGGTGCTGTACCCCAACTCTTCCAGTTGCCCTTGTGCTGGTGGCAATGCTAGTGGCACACAGGGGTTCTCCATACGCGACATGGAGTCCGCTAACAATTCCAATTGTTAGCGGACACCATGTCGCGTATGGAGAGCCCCTGTGTGCCTAAACATTGGAGCTCCCCCACAAGTGACCCCATTTTGGAAACTACATCCCCCAAGGAACATATCTAGATGCATAGTGAGCATTTGAACCCCCAAGTGGTTCACAAATTGATCCATAAAAATAAAAAAGTTCTTTTTTTTTCCACAAAAAATTTATTTTTTCATTTTTACGGATCAATTTGTGAAGCACCTGGGGGTTCAAAGTGCTCACTATGCATCTAGATACGTTCCTTGAGGGGTGTAGTTTCCAAAATGGGGTCACTTGTGGGGGAGCTCTAATGTTTAGTCACACAGCAGCTCTCCATACGCAACATGGTGTCCGCTAACAATTCCAATTGTTAGCGGACACCATGTCACGTATGGAGAGCCCCTGTGTGCCTAAACATTGGAGCTCCCCCACAAGTGACCCCATTTTGGAAACTACACCCCTCAAGGAACGTATCTAGATGCATAGTGAGCACTTTGAACCCCCAGGTGCTTCACAAATTGATCCGTAAAAATGAAAAAATAAATTTTTTGTGGAAAAAAAAAGTACTTTTTCATTTTTACGGATGAATTTGTGAAGCACCTTGGGGTTCAAAATGCTCACCACCCATCTAGATAAGTTACCTGGGGGCTCTAGTTTCCAAAATGGGGTCATTTGTGGGGGAGCTTCAATGTTTAGGCACACAGGGGCTCTCCAAACGCGACATGGTGTCCGCTAACAATTTGAATGGAAAATCAGCTCAAATTGTTAGCGGACACCATGTCACGTTTGGAGAGCCCCTGTGTGCCTAAACATTGGAGCTCCCCTACAAGTGACCCCATTTTGGAAACTAGACCCCCCTGGGAACTTATCTAGATGGGTTGTGAGCATATTGAACCCCCAGGTGCTTCACAAATTAATGAAAAAAAAAATATTTTTGTGGAAAAAAAAGTACTTTTTCATTTTTACGGATCAATTTGTGAAGCACCTGGGGTTCAAAATGCTCACTATACATCTAGATACGTTCCCTGGGGGGTGTAGTTTCCAAAATGGTGTCACTTGTGGGGGAGCTCCAATGTTTAGGCACACAGGGGCTCTCCAAATGCGACATGGTGTCCGTTAACAATTTGAATGGAAATCAGCTCAAATTGTTAGCGGACATCATGTCACGTTTGGAGAGCCCCTGTGTGCCTAAACATTGGAGCTCCCCTCTAAGTGACCCCATTTTGGAAACTAGACCCCCCAGGGAACTTATCTAGATGGGTGGTGAGCATTTTGAACACCCCAGTGCTTCACAAATTAATCTGTAAAAATGAAAAAAGAAAATTTTTGTGGAACTAAAAGTACTTTTTCATTTTTACGGATGAATTTATGAAGCACCTAGTGGTTGAAAGTGCTCACTATGCATCTAGATACGTTCCTTTGGGGGTCTAGTTTCCAAAATGGGGTCACTTGTGGAGGAGCTCCTATGTGGAGATGCACAGGGGCTCTCCAAACGCAACATGGTGTCCGCTAACAATTTGAGCTCATTTTGCATTCAAATTGTTAGCGGACACCATGTCGCGTTTGGAGAGCCCCTGTGCGTCTCCACATTGGAGCTCCCCCACAAATGACCCCATTTTGGAAACTAGACCCCCCAAGGAACATATCTAGATGGGTAGTGAGCATATTGAACTCCCAGGTGCTTCACAAATTGATCCATAATAATGAAAAAAGAAACTTTTTGTGGAAAATAAAGTGCTTTTTCATTTTTATGGATGAATTTGTGAAGCACCTTGGGGTTCAATGTGCTCACTATGCATCTAGATATGTTCCTTGGGGGGTCTAGTTTCCAAAATGGGGTCACTTGTGGGGGAGCTCCAATGTTTAGGCACACAGGGGCTCACCAAACGCAACATGGTGACAGCTAACAATTTGAGCTGATTTTTATTCAAATTGTTAGCGGACACCATGTCGCGTTTGGAGAGCCCCTGTGTGCCTAAACATTGGAGCTCCCCCACAATTGACCCCATTTTGGAAACTAGACCGCCCAGGGAACATATCTAGATAGGTAATGAGCATATTGAACCCCCAGGTGCTTTACAAATTGATCTGTGAAAATGAAATAGTACTTTTTTTATCACAAAAATTTTCTTTTAGCCTAAATTTTTTCGTTTTCACATGGCAACAGCATAAAATTCATCCTAAAATTTGTTGGGCAATTTCTTCTGAGTACACCGATACCTCATATGTGGTCATAAACCACTGTTTGGGCGCACGGCAGGGCTCAGAAGGGAAGGAGCGCAATTTTACTTTTTGAATGTAAAATTAGCTCCAAAATTCAAATTGCGCTCCTTCACTTCTGAGCCCTGCCGTGCGCCCAAACAGTGGTTTATGACCACATATGAGGTATCGATGTACTCGGGAGAATTTGCACAACACATTTTAAGATCCATTTTATCCTGTTGCCCATGTGAAAATGAAAGAATTGAGGCTAAAAGAACATTTTTGATAAAAAATTAAAATATCCATTTTTTGTTTCCACTTTGCTTTAGTTCCTGTGAAGCACCTGAAGGGTTAATAATCTTCTTGAATGTAGTTTTGAGTAGCTTGAGGGGTGCAGTTTTTGGAATGGTGTCACTTTTGGGTGTTTTCTGTCATGTACGCCCCTCAAAGGGACTTCACATGTGATGTGGTCACTAAAAAAAATGGTTTTGTAAATTTTGGTTGAAAAATGAAAAATTGCTCATGAACTTTGAACCCTTATAACGTCCTAACAAAAAATGTTTTTTTTTTCCAAAATTGTGCTGATGTGAAGTAGACATGTGGGAAATATTATTTAATAACTTTTTTCTGTCACATATCTCTCTTGTTTATCAGAAAAAAAAATAAAATATGTGAAAATTGTGAAATTTTCAAAATTTTTGCCATATTTTTAATTTTTTCACAAATAAACGCAAAAATTATCGACTTAAATTTAATACTAGCATGAAGCCCAATATGTCACGAAAAAACAATCTCAGAATCGCTAGGATCGGTTGAAGCGTTCCCGAGTTATAACCTCTTAAAGGGACACTGGTCAGAATTGCAAAAAAGGCCAAGGTCTTTAGGGTCAAAATAGGCTGGGTCCTGAAGGGGTTAAGTAACTTTTACTTAAAGAAAGGGTCCGAATCATAAAAATATCTATTTTAAGCTTTCCGGCAAGGTCCTGTGCTTCCAGGACCTGTGGTGACGTCATGTTCTCGCGGAACTCCGGTCTTGTGACCGGAGTTCGCGCAAGAACATGACGTCACCACAGGTCCTAGAAGCCACAGGACCTTGCCGGAGGCTTCGGTGGACCGCGGACAGGTGAGCATAGATTTTTTTATTTTTAACACTTTCTTTCTTCTAGGAAATGTTTATTTTGGCTCAAAATGATTTCTGACCGCATCTGCCGCATTTTCGAACCAAAATCGAACATGTTCGAAATTCGCCGAATTGGAACCAAATTGTTCGAATTCGGCGAATGACTCAAATAGCGCCAAAATCGACTCGAATTTGAGATTGGCAAACTATTCGAGTCGAACATCGCTCATCTCTACACAGCAGTAACTTAACATGTGTTGACAGGCTGCATTCCTACACAAAAGTCATAATCTGTGCTTACCTGAGCAGGAACTGTAGTTATCCTGTACACAGGACCCCCAACCCCAGTTGGTCTTCTTGAGTACACAAAGGCCTCACATCTCTTGTGACTTTCAAAAAATCAACAAATGGTCCCTGATATTGGGATCTCGCATTCCATACCTGCCTTGGGAAGGAAAAGTGCTGTAAAACATGGGCATTTGAAATTTAATGTATTCATTGCTAAATTAGCCCTGGTCCAGTCACAGACTTGAGATTGGAATATTAAAATTAAAAGGCTGTGCTAGAAATTTGACATCAAGTTTTAGCTATAAAAAGCCATGCAGACAAAGAAAGCTTGTTCACAGATTGGTGATCATGATCAGATGATGCTTATTGTGATCCATATTTTATCTTTCCTACCCCCAAGGATACAGACGATAACATTAGACTGCAAAGTTTAGGTATTTCTGTAATTTTCTCTTACGGTATGTTTCTTTATAACTGTTTTGCATCTGTATGTCCTTTTTGTTTTTATATCTTTTTCTTGTAAGCACTGTAACATTTATATTAAAGCTTAAAACTCTACTAAGATGGCTCCTTGTATGCTCTAGAAGAATCCATAGACTTAAAGTGTGTGATATAACTGGCAGACAGTAGTATATTTCAGGGACTCTTCATCCTGTGTGTATGAGGAGTAGTGGCAGCGTGTTGCATAGCTGGGAGTGCGTGGTCTGTGTTGAGGTGTGATTTATGCTAGCTTTACAACCTAGAACAGAGGTTCAGTGTCAAATTGAGTGAGAGGACATCAATCAACCCTTGTAGACACACCCCAAGTCACGTGCTGAGAAGTGGGTATGTCAGTACTCAAAAAAATGAAGGAATCCTGCTCTCATTCTCCATGCAGTATATTTTCAGAAACAGCTGTAGCATGAACTACCTTATACTGAAGTACTGAGCAGTGTATACCTGAGTCCAACACTAGGACATCATAAAACACTAGAAAGCAACAGCACAATGTGTACATGTCTTTTCTCTTCCTTGTTATTACTCTGCTTTTCCCTCTGCTTCCCCTTTTTCATTCCTTCTCTCATCGCCATAGTCTTTATCTGATTAATCAATGAGCTATAAATCTTGGTTGTCGTAAGGGTGTTGTCCCACAAAGTACATTTTAATTACATATGTTTCATAAAACAGACAGGAAAATATGTTACTTCACAGAGAGAAGCACATTCCCATGCTGTTTTGGCTATTTTGTCTGTATACTCTCTTATGTTTCTTATCCTGGCCAAGAACTGTGGTTTATACCAGCTCTGCATGGTAGGGTATGCAGCAAAAAAGACAGTATGTATCAGGGGCACATTTATAGGATTATCTCAGCACATGAACATTTTTTTTCTAACACAGAAAAATTGTGAAACTTATTATTAATTCAAGATCTATTAATTAACATATACTTTGGTTGACAACCCCTTTAAACATGATGGATTTATAGCTCATCATTCAATCAGAAATGCAGGTACAATTTGTCTTGTTAACTGTATTTTTGAGTGAATGAGGAGTTCAGAATGGGGGAATGTTTTATAAGTGGAGGGAAAAAATAATCTGTTATAGGCTGCTTTCACATCTGGGGTTTTTGAAACATGCAGCAGTTGCGGTAAAAAAAACATCTGCCACATTTGCTGCATAACGGCTGCACTTGCGGCACACTTGTGGCAAGTCCCATGCATTATCTATGGGGCGTGTGGTAAGTGTGCGGCAAGTGCGCTTCCGGTAGTTGCGGCAGTCACGGCCGCGGAAAAAAACGCGGTCAGCAGCGGGTTTTTTTTGCAGCCACAACTGCCGCAACTACCGGAACTGCACTTGCCCCACCTGCCGCACACTTACCGCAAGCCCTATAGATAATGCATGGGACTTGCCACAAGTGTGCCGCAAGTGCGGCCGTTATTGTAGCAAATGTGGCAGATGTGTTTTTTTTACCGCAACTGCCACATTTTTCAAAAACCCCAGATGTGAAAGCAGCCTTAAAGGGATTGTTTATGATTTCTTTTACTATAGTCTTAATAACTAAAAAGTAGGTAGTTGCTAACTTCCCAGTGCAGGTGCAGACTGGTCAATGACTGCTGCTATTCTGGTGTTCTATGTCAACAGAGCAGCTCTTCCGGGCTGTTCTGTCAATGGGGCATGACTGCGGATGTTCTGCCTTCATTCGCTTTATGTGCAGTTCAAGTTCCAGCATACAGCTAAACCTTTTCTGTTTCTCAAAGATCCTAGACTGTTCATTTTGTAGTCGATTGTTTATTGTTCAAGGAGAGTAATGATTTGATGATTCACTGTGTGAGAGTCATCACTAAATCATGTGATGTGAGTGTGGTAAAACTAGAAGAATACAAATTAAACAAATCAGTGCTAAGCATATCACATAATCAACAATATTGATAATACACAGCAGAGAGAATGCATGAGCAGTGTATACACATATCCTCACAAAGCTATGCCAGAGTACAGTATGGAAAGCATAAATAAGCATTGGGTACACGTCTTAAACAGCCCTATACAGTACAGTACACTGTACTGTACAGCCATGTACTGTACGGTACATTAAAACGGAGGCTTGAAGAAAACACATATCTCTACAGACAAAATTCCTATGTAAAAACAACTGCTATACTATCCTAACAACAGTTATATAAAGTATTAACATACAGACAGGAGTATAACTCTTACCAGATGAGCTTTGGCAAGCATTTTGGGAATTCACAAGAGGTGATACTGATCTGAAAATGGCCAGTTTTCTATAGACATGTTGAGAGAGTTCCTACAAAACACTGTTCTTTTAAAGGGGAAGGGACCCAGATATGCAGAAATACTGCCAGATTGTGCTAAACATATTTAAACACCATAACAAATAACATAATATATCACAGCCTGCAACCAGTGTCTTATTGAGCCTGAATGGGCAAAGCTGGAACAAATTCTGGTCTCTTGGCAGTGAAAAAACTGTTTTTTGTTGCATTTTGGCTGCAGAAACACAGCTGTACGTTTTTCGGGATCTGGGACTGTGTGCTTATTTTGAACTTCTAGGAGGTTTTTATTTCATATTTTTATAAAACTTTTTTTTCACTATTTCTTATTTTTTATTTTATGCTGCTCCTTAGGATGCCTCAGCACTGCAGACACTCATCGTTTGTGCAGTGCAGAGAGATGCTTCATCCCTCTTGCCCCTGCAGCCTTTCTCCCACGTGCAATGTCTCACCATTCCCCTGTGCTCTCTCTCACCCCTGCAGTCTTACTCCCTTGTGCACTCTTGCACCCCCTGTGCAGTCTCTCTCCCACCTGCAGTCTCGCTTCCCTGTGTAGTCTAACTCCCCTCTGTGCAGTCTCTTCCCCTTATGCAGTCTCTCCCCCTGTGATGTCTCACTCCCCCTTGTGCAGTCTCTTCCCCTTTGCAGTCTTGCTCCCCCCTGTGCTATCTCTCACCCCTGTAATCTTGATCCCCTGTGCAGTGTTGCTCCCCCCTCCAGTCACGCTCCCCTGTGCAGTTTTGCTCTGCCATGCAGTCTAGCTCCCCTGTGCAGTCTCGCTCCTCCATGAAGTCTCACTCCCCTATGCAGGCTCGCTCCCTTGTGAAGTCTCTCCCGCATGCAATCTCACTTCCCCATGCAGTCTCGCTCCCCCTGCAGTCTCACTCCCCCGTACAGTCTCGCTCCCCATGCAGTCTTGCTCCCCTGTACAGTCTCCCTCCCCTGTGCAGTCTCGCTCCCCTGTGCAGTCTCACTCCTGTCTATGCAGTCTTGATCCACATTGTACTCTCTCTCATCCCTGTAGTCTCGCTCCTCCATGCAGTCTTGCTCCCCGTTTAGTCTCGCTCCCCCATGCAGTCTTGCTCCCCTGTGCAGTCTTGCCCACCTGTGCAGTCTTGATCCACACTATACTCTCTCTCATCACTGTAGTCTCGCTCCCCCATGCAGTCTTGCTCCCAGTGTAGTCTCGCTCCCCCATGCAGTCTTGCTCCCCTATGCAGGCTTGCCCACCTGTGCAGTCTCACTCCCCTGTGCAGTCTCATTTCACCCTGAAGTCTTGCTTCCCCCATGTAGTCTCGCTCCCCCATGCAGTCTCACTCCTCTGAGCAGTCTTGCTCCCCTTTACAGTCTTGTTCTCCCCTGCAGTCTTGCTCTCCTACGCAGTCTCGCTCCCCTGTGCAGTCTTGCCCCCCTGTGCAGTCTCTCTCCTCTGTGCAGTCTCGCTCCCCAGTACAGTCTCATGCCCCTGTGCAGTCTTGTGTCCCTGTGCAGTCTCTTTCCCATCTGCAGTCTCGCTTCCCTATGAAGTCTCGCTTCCCCTGTGAAATCTCTCCCCTTGTGAAGTCTCGCTCCCCCTCTGTCTCTCAACCCTATGAAGTCTCGCTCTCCCAATGCAGTCTCGCTCCTCCTGCACTCTCTCTTGCCCCTGCAGTCTCGCTCCCCTGTGCAGTCTCGCTTCCCCTTGCAGTTTCACTCCCCCATGCAGTCTCACTCCCCTGGTGCAGTCTTGCTCTCCATACAGACTCACTCTCCCATGCAGTCTCTCTCCTCGATGCAATCTTGCTCCCCCGTGCAATCTCAGTGCCCTGTGCAGTCTCTTTCCCACCTACAATCTCGCTCCCTGTGCAATCTCATTTCCTTGTGCAGTCTCTGTCTCCCATGCAGTCTAACCCCCTCATGCAGTCTCACTCCCTTGTGCAGTCTCTCTCCCCATGCACTATTGCGCCACTGTACAGTCTCTCTCCCCCCGCACTCTCACTCCTCCGTGAAGTCTCACTCCCCTGTGCAGTCTCACTCCCCTGTGCAGTCTTGCTCCCCTGTGCAGTCTCTCTATCCTCTGCAGTCTCTCACTCCCATGCAGTTTTGCTCCCCTGTGCTGTCTCGCTCCCCTGTGCAGTCTCACTCCCCTATGCAGTCTCTCTCTTTCCTGCAGTCTCGCTCCCCCATGCAGTCTCTCTCCCCTTGCAGTCTCGCTCCCCTGTGCAGTCTTTCTCACCCCTGAAGTCTCGCTCCCTGTGCTGTCTCGCTCCCCTGTGCAGTCTCACTCCCCTATGCAGTCTCTCTCTTTCCTGCAGTCTCGCTCCCCCATGCAGTCTCTCTCCCCTTGCAGTCTCGCTCCCCTGTCCAGTCTCTCTCACCCCTGAAGTCTTGCTCCCTGTGCAATCTCGCTCCCTTGTGCAGTTTCACTCGACCGTTCTGTCTCACTCCCCTGTGCAGCTTGCAGCGTTTTTTGTGTCTTAGGCAAAAAGTTACACAAAACTGGATCCTCACGGATCCACCCGGATCTTCTCGGATCAACGCGATCTGGCGCCAAATAACATGGGAGTCTATGGGCGCCGGATCGCGCCAGACCAGACAGAAAAATCTGTCCGGTTCCCGGACGACGGGCGCTGAACTTCAGCACCTGCAGAGCTCCCCTCTGTGATTTCAGGAATGCGGCTAGCTCCCCACAAGCCGCGATCCTGATATTTCAGGAACGGACAGCTCCTGCAGCTGTGGACTGCCGATTCCAGCAGAAAACAGGACTGGATATTTTTCCTCCGATTCTTTTCTGTTCAGAGCTGTCAGGCTGTGTCCGATGCATCCAGCAAAACACCAGACACAGCCTGACAGCTCAAAACTGTGGTGTGAAGACAGCCTTACCTGTGTTGCTTTGCTGTAAAGCAGAGTCATTCTGTACCATTCTTTTGTCAATCCTATTTTCCTTTTCTGACCAATTGGTTTTCCAATTTTAAGGCTAGAATCACACTGTCATAAGGCATCTTCTGCGAGGGTGAGTGTCGTGCAATCAGATCACAGCTGTGGAGGAGAGATTAATCTCTTCATCTCCTTAGTTGTTGACCTCTGCATATATTACGGCTTACAGCCAATGAAAACCAAAAAGTCATTGTATATGAAAGTTAGACTATTATATAAGAGCAACTGAAAAAATGATTTTAGCTCAATAATGTTGGCCTACTGAAACAAATGTACAGTAAATGCAGTTAATACTTGGTCGGGGCTCCTTTTGCATGAATTACTGCATAAATGCGGTGTGGCATGGAGGTGATCAGATTGCGGCACTGTTGAGGTGTTATGGAAGCCCAGGTTGATTTGATAGCAGCCTTCAGCACATCTTCATTGTTGGGTCTGGTGTCTTATCTTCCTCTTGACAATACCTAATAGATTCTCTATGGGGTTTAGGTCAGACGAGTTTGTTGGCCAATCAAGCACATCACAGGGTGGTTTTAGCAGTGTGGACAGGTGCTAAGTTCTGCTGGAAAATAAAATATCCATCTCCAAAAAGCTTGTCATCAGAGGGAAGCATGAAGTGCTCTAAAATTTCCTGGTAGATGGCAGCGCTGACTTTGGTCTTGATAAAATACAGTGGACCTACACCAGCAGATGACATGGATCCCCGAACCATAACTGATTTTAGAAACTTCACGCTAGACCTCAAGAAGCTTGGATTGTGGCCACTCTTCCTCCATACTCTGGGACCTTCATTCTCGAATGACCTTTTGTGGCTTACCCTCCTTGTGGAGTGTGTCAATGACTGCTTTTGGACATCTGTTAAGTCAGCAGTCTTCCCCATGATTGTGTAGCCTACTGACCCAGGCTAAGGGACCATTCTAAATGCTTAGCAAGATTTTGCAGGTATTTTTGTTAAATATTCAAATCTTCAGAGATAATGACTTTTTGGGTTTTCATTAGCTGTAAGCCATAAACATCCTTCTGTTTGTAATGATTCTATATAATATGTGTGTTTTACTTTATGTATTGAATTACTGAAATAAATTATCTTTTTGATGATATTCTAATTTAATTAGATGCACCCATAGCTACTTATGCAGTTGGAAACTGTTGGAAGATTTCATAAAGAAGAAGGATTTTCAAGAATTTTTGGTGTCAGAGCTCCTTATAGCTACATTGCCATTATTTACCAAATTTAGCAAAGTATTAAATTCATTTAATGGCTATTTTAAGCGTCAGTTTTTAACTGTGCACTTTTTTTTTTATTTTTAGTTTGTATCACTTTTACCTTGCTATCTCTATCGTCCGGATGGATCGGGACTAAATGAAGAGTGTTATGGATGGAGATTAAAAGGAGAACAAAGAAGAATAACCATGATGCACCTTGTGGACACCATATATATATATACAACTTACTTTGTATGGGAGTTGCAGCTGTGGCCGCATTTCATAACTATAACTATAATGTCTGTGAAAATAGGTGCAATAATTGATTTTTATTTGTATCTCTCTTCTTTTCTTCTCACCCTCTTTTACTACATGCACATGCACTTTATATTTACATCCCTAATAGTATAAGAACGCTCCTAAAATTATTTCTGCAAATAAGAGGCGGTTCTATACACTCCATGTCACATGATTATGACATGGGATTGTTTTTTAAATTTGTCCATAACCAAGATGGTGGAGCGCCGCTGTGCATGCACATTGCACCGCCGTTCAGCTGGGATGATTGGGGCTTCCTGATTGGACGCACGGGGCTAATGACATCATTGGAAGTTTTCTTCCTGCCCCGTGCGCCCTGGAAAACCTTCAACTCCTGCCGGGGACCGCTGGTGCGGTGCACAGCTGCACATAATCATCTCATCAGGTAAATGGATAAATAGCTGATCCAGCACTATCATCCCATGCCCCCTGAAGCAGCCACACGCGAAACACGTATTGGGGCTGTGATATGTGCTTGCAGAAAAGAGGACCCCATTACGATGGGTAGGTGAATCCTAGTAACTGGTTTTGCACTTCAGGGTTTTGGATGGGATTGGCACCGGTACAGTGACTGGACACTAACATAATATCAATATCCCTCCCTCCCCACCAGGACTTCACTCTATTGCTAGGTTTGCCACACCTTGGATATTTCTTCCTTCCCTAGCCGTGTCTCTTTTTCCTCTCCTGTCCCTGCACTGTCCAATGTTACTTTGGTTACTATATACCATTGCACTGAATTATGTGTTATTTGTCCTCGTGGTCAATAATGACTCATTTTGTTGCATTTATACACTTGTGTGGACTTAAGTGGTTTTACTAAGTATGGGCATAGATATACTCGTGCTTTTTTGATTACAATTGTCGTTTCGAGTAGGTGCCTGGTTAAGATGTCCAGATACCGTCCTCTTTTTCTGATAAAGTGTTAAATAATGTTTGATAAATTGTGCATGTTTAGATATGTCTTCTGTAAAATTTTCTATTTTTCTCTTAATGATTTTTCTATGGGCTTCTTTAGGGAATGTAGATTTTTCAAATATCTCCACCCCTCTCTTTTACCCCAACCTTGCTAATTCTTAGTGTATTTGTTGCACATGTATGTATAGTGCTATGGAATTAATAAACTTTATATTATTATTACTTAATCCTAGGTCATGCAGGAAGTAGCTGGTTCTTTGATATGTATAGTAATAATTTTATCTATTTTTACCTGATGATGGTTGTGCTAAGCCAAAATGTGTTGTATTAATAGTTTTCTTAAAAATTATTTTATCTGCAACACACTATTTCTGTTTGGATACTCTTTCTGACCTCTAGGAGTGCTTCAAAGAATCTTTCATCCTTCATTACTTACCTATGGAGGTCTAAGGCTAGGGTCACACTTGCGTCATGCATCCGGTAAAAGCATGCGTTATTTTCATGTGCAAATGTTTAAAAACGCGTGCATTAACGCATCCATAGACTCCAATGCAAAAAACACATTGCAAATGTGCAATGCGTTTGACGCTATGCAAGTGCACCAAAAAATGCAGTATGCAGCATATTTTGGTGCTTTTGCAAAAATGCATGCATTTTTTTTAACATGGGAGTCTATTATTATTATTATTATTAATTTATATAGCGCCATTATATTCCATGGCGCTTTACATGTTAAAAAGGGCAGACTAGGACAAGTAACATAGTAACAATACAAGTAACAATAAATGTTGACAGTTCGGTTGTACAGAAACAAGAGGGGAGAAATCCTGTCCACAAAGGCTCACAGTCTACGAGGGGCGGGTGGGGATACAGTAGGAGGGGGAAATTCCAGTCATGAGGCGGTGTGGTGGACCGGGTTTTATTGCAGGTGGTAGGCTTGGCGGAACAGGTGGGTCTTCTGGCTTCTTTTGAAGGTCTATGAGTCTATGGGCAATGCATCTGTTAACGCATGGTGCATGTATGTACCATGCGTTAACGGATGCGTTAATGCATGGTACATACATGTACCATGCGTTAATGCATCCATTCATTTAGTCAACATGAATGCACAAATGCATGTGAATGCAAGGACAAAAAAACGCATCCTGTAACGCATCCGTCAAACAGAGGCAACATCCCTAATGTGACCCTAGCCTAAGGCAGGATTTGTTCCATCACCTTACATGGGAGCTGCATACCAGCCCAGGTTCACATTTCCTAAGCTGACAAGAGTTAATTACTTGCTATACATCTCCCAAATAGTCTGTCCAATTTGATTTACCTCTGTTATATCACTCTACTACCCTGTTTCACGCTTCAATGGTCGAACAATCCGATCAATGATCCAACTTGACCTAGATTGCTAGAACGACGTTCAATGATCGCTAGTGAAATGTCACACGTACAGATATCGTTAACGATGCAGCAACGATTCTGCGACAAATGAACAATACTTGCGGTCGTTATATCGTCTACGTCCTTCACTTCTCAATAGGCGAGGTCATTAACGACATCGTTATCGAGGTGTCACACACACCCATGCTGCAGGTTGGACGAACGCTCATCGTTTGGTTTAAGGTCCGGTTCACAAACCTCCGATGAATGATCTGCCCGATTATTGTTGATCGTTTGTTCATGTCACACTGAACGACGTCGTTATGACGTCATTTGAATGACTGAAAACCCGTGTCATTTCAACGAAATTATTAACGATATCGTAGTGTGTGACGGTGCCTTTAGATTAACACCGCGCTGTAGTTCCCTCTCTATTCTTCTTTTCCACAGATGTTTGCACAGAAAATACTTTTTTATATTTTAGTTCAGAAACTTTGAGTTTTATAATTGATTCTTGGGATGCTGTATCACTTTTTTTTATCTCGTTAGTAGCTCATGCTAGATTTAATATCTAAATGCTTTTGTGAGACACATTCAAAACAGAAAACACATTTTGAATTAAAATTGCACTAGTCAAACTTCTCATCCTGCCCAGAGTATATTCATTATGCCTCATTCTATAAACATCTGTGAAGAGTGTGCATCTCTCCGCATGCAACAAGAAATTCTTTGAAGATCTATTCTGTCACAGATTGAAATAATCCTAGTTAATACACAGGAGTTTGCTGGGGGAGAGACTTAAGTGTCCTTATGCCAAATTAGCGATAAGAATCCTCACTGTGCTGCAGGACGCGTGGAGCCTTTCCTGCCGCAGCGCTCATTTGCAGAGGATAATCCTTTTTGTGACTGTCACTGGCTGATGGGGAAATCAGAGGTGACAGTGTCAGTTTCAAACTGATGAACCTCTCCAACCAGAAGTGAAACCGTTCCTTGGATTCCCTCTGTCCTTTATTTGCACTGTCTTTTTGTGCCGAGCCTGAAATCACTTGAAATAGTTAGAGATATCGGGGAGGTGGAGGAGTGGGTGGCTGATATTGTAACATCTGGCTTCATAGATAAGTCTGATCCCTCTTCTGCTTTTTCGATAACATCTGTCATTCTCCACTTACTGTTTGCTGCTATTTTTTCCCACTCAGGTAGTAGAATTACATAATGTTGTGAACCCAGGTGAAACTGGTCCTTCCTTCTCCCCTGCCTCCATCCCTAGGGTAACTAATAATTGCAGTTCATGTCATGTGATTAACCCCTTTAGTAAAGAAAGTATCCATAGACGTAATCTATGCAAATAAATTTGAAATTTTCCCTGGATCGTTATGTAAGTTATTTTTTATTTTTGGTCTTATTTAATAAAAAATGCCCTCAATGGCGACCAGAACACTGCCCATAAGAAAAATTGCCCACAGAGCTGTGGTTAGGATTAGAGGTTAGGGTTAGCTTTAGGGGTTAGGGATATGGGTTAGGGTTAGGGATTATGGTTAGGTGTTAGGGGTTAGTGTCGAGCCCACTGGGACGAGGGTACTCGGTACCGGACCGTGTCTGCTGCGGGGAAGTCACGGGTGGTCCTGGTCCCGGTCCGTTTCCTGGGCCCTGGCAAATAAAAGGGGTGTATTTACAGGGGATTGTCAGTCGTGACGCCACCCACCATATGCGGCCAGTGATGGGGCCGCTGCTGCTGCAGAACCTCCGGGGATGATGGAATGGCAGCTTAGGTGTAATAGTTCCAGTGGGTAGAACTGTATACCCCGGGGCAGTGATGGTATAGTCTATAATGGATATGAATGGTGAAGATGGGGTTAAAAGACACACACTCACGTTTAGTAGTCAAAGCTGCAATTCTCCTCTTCTCCTGATGCTGCAGCTCCTTCTAATCCGTGTGCAGAGCTGACAGGCTTGTAGCTCTGTAGGTGGGAGCTCTCTGTTACTGAAAGTAGGGAAAAGGTTGCAATCAATACACAGACTCACAGTTTTGCTGTTTTCCAAAGCTTTACTGCTGATGTTGTTGCAGGTTATAGTCCACGGAGTCTGTAATGGGGCTAAGCTCTCTTCCCACCCTATCCGTGTTGTCAGCTTCCTCGTGTTACGCTGTGTGTGTGTCCAGGCTGCTGCGTCTAGCTAAGCTGCTGGGACTTCTCACTCTTTCTCTGTGTTCTGCTGGTACCACTTGGCTAGGCAACTTGAGTCTTCTGTGCTGTGCTGACCCCTCCATGTTGCTTTGCACTGGTACTAGGGGCATCTAGAGATCCCACTGTTCCTGGATTCACGGTGCTGTGGGTGCCAGACACAGTACCGGATCCAGTGTCCGTTCTGTGCCCTCTTCTGGGGCAAGTGAAGGTATCACTCCAGCTCCCAGACGTGTTCCTCAGTCTGTAGTTCTCCTGTTCCTCTGACCCTTGCTGGGCCTGCACTAGGTTCTGCACCAACTTGTGCTCTTCACAGCTCTGCACCGTGCTGTACGGTCTGAGCTCTCCCTCATGAGCAGGAGTATTTAAGGGAGCAGGTGGTGCTCCACCTCCTGGCCCAGAGGTTCTAGTGTTTGTCAGTGTGTAGTGGGGAGAGAACCTATGTGGTGTTATTGTGGCATATTAACCCATGGGGTGCCACATTAGGGTTAGGTGTTGGTGTTAGGGGTAAAGGGTTAGGGTTAGGTGTTGGTGTTAGGGGTAAGGGGTTAGGGTTAGGTGTTTGGGTTAGGATTGCCTGTGAGCATTTTTTGTTGTGGGCATTTTTCATGGAACTGCCCTCAATACATCTAAGTATGCACAATTAATCCGATTTTTCTATAAGTAGAAAACAAGCATGACGTGCCTGATTATTCATTAGCATTTTTTTAAAGCCATTATTCTTTTTTGTCTTGTGGTATTCACAGATGTTTTATTTCTCTGCTTTATTCTTCAATATATAAGCCACACAGTTCACGAATTTTGAGCAAGGTTAAAAATGGTCTTTATTTTTGTGCTTAACATTTTTCTTTATAAGTGACTTTTTAGCGAAAAAAGTGGCACACTTCAAAGAATATGTCAATTTTTTTGTGAGGGGACTGAAGAACATTAATTTTGCTAGTTTTCAAAATGTCACAAAGACATCACGCAAAAATATATGAAAACTAAATACGCCCAAAATGACAAACGATAAAACAAAAGGTGAACACATATAAAATAGACTTTAAACAAGAAGGGTGAATATGGAAAACTACATGTCAGCATGTTTACCTTACCTGCACTAATAATTTCCAGCTGATAAAAAGGGGATTTTAACAAAACTACAACAGCAAGCAGTGCAATAATTGAGACACACATGTCACTATATTGTGCTTTTCTCAGATTAGGTTTTAAAAACCCGGTGACAGATAAATAATTGCATAACCAGTACTTACTTTGCACAATTGTTAAATAATTTGAAATCGTAAAGTACGGGCAATATCCCTTTTCCTTCGCTTGCCTTTCCTATAGGTGCTGCTAACCACTAGACTTTACGGTAGCCCTTGCTTTAAAGGCATTCTCACAGGTAGGCATTAGGCTGCAGAAAATTACACCCTGAAAAGTGCATATGTATAAATTCTGTATACATAAATGATGGACACTGAAAATAATTTACTCTGCTCACCCAAATAATATCAATCTAAGATCTAATGCAGACATCCTTGGTAGTGATGGGCGAATCTACTCGCTAGGACTCGTTACTCGGCGAGTAGTAAGGGACTCGCAGGACTCGCTACTCGGCGAGTTTCCCAGCGAGGACTCGCAAAGTAGCGAGTCCAATGCAAGTAAATGGGAATCCTAGTTTTACTAGCGAGACTCGCTATATCACATCGCTATGTAGGTTGAATCTCCCCCAAATCGTTTAGAGAATGGCACCGCTTCACGGATACCCGCTGTAAGTAGCGATTCCGAGCGAGTCGTAGCGACTCCTAGCGAATCCTAGCGAGTCTACGAATCCGAGTCCTGTATTCTGTATTCGGGACTCGCGAATACAGAATCTGTTATGTTCCGACAAATCTTCCGAGACAGCCTAGCGTGTTAGGTCAGACAAACTTGTGAAGATGGACAAGGATGTTAGCCAATCTTATTCAGTAATGCCACAGCCCTCTTCTTGTGGCATTACTATGATTGGCTTCTGTCCATCGTGATGGCTATGTCATCGATGACAGGCAAGGCTGTATATAAGCCTTGCCACCGCCATTTTGAGCACATTTCTCTGAAGATCTGAGCTAGAACAGGGTGAGGTAGATTCTGGAGCAGATCATAGGGATTGTCAGTGAGTGTAGGGAACTTCAAGATTCCTTATATTAACCCCAAACAGCTCTTGTGAGAGCTAGCAGGAGGACAGAGGAGTACTGTGTACAGTGACACTGTAGGCAGGCAGGGAAGCAGGGAGCTGCAGCCTTTACAGTGTTCACAGGAGCGACCTCATAGCTTCGCTTACTCACTCAGCTGTTCTAATAGCTGAAGTGAGAGGCTTAGCTGAGGTACTATTTACAATTTTTTGCCAGCTGATAGATTTTGGGTCCTAAAAACCCCTTCAGCGTTATTTTGTCTGTGGCAGAACAGTGCGTTGCTGCTCTCCTAGCTGCAAATAGCACGTACGCCACCTACTTCTGCGACTAATTGTGCGCACTTAATAATTTTTTTCAGGGAATAGTGTGCTGCTTCACTGCCAAGTGTTAGCACACACTTAACCCGCCAGTAAGTGACGCCTACAGCAACACCAAACTCCATCTCGGTGGCTGTGCGCACTTTCTAATTTTTTCAGGGAATAGTGTAGTGCTTCACTGTCAAGTGTTAGCACACACTTAACCCGCCAGTAAGTGACGCCTGCAGCAACACCAAACTCCATCTCGGTGGCTGTGCGCACTTTCTAATTTTTTCAGGGAATAGTGTAGTGCTTCACTGTCAAGTGTTAGCACACACTTAACCCGCCAGTAAGTGACGCCTGCAGCAACACCAAACTCCATCTCGGTGGCTGTGCGCACTTTCTAATTTTTTCAGGGAATAGTGTAGTGCTTCACTGTCAAGTGTTAGCACACACTTAACCCGCCAGTAAGTGACGCCTACAGCAACACCAAACTCCATCTCGGTGGCTGTGCGCACTTTCTAATTTTTTCAGGGAATAGTGTAGTGCTTCACTGTCAAGTGTTAGCACACACTTAACCCGCCAGTAAGTGACGCCTGCAGCAACACCAAACTCCATCTCGGTGGCTGTGCGCACTTTCTAATTTTTTCAGGGAATAGTGTAGTGCTTCACTGTCAAGTGTTAGCACACACTTAACCCGCCAGTAAGTGACGCCTACAGCAACACCAAACTCCATCTCGGTGGCTGTGCGCACTTTCTAATTTTTTCAGGGAATAGTGTAGTGCTTCACTGTCAAGTGTTAGCACACACTTAACCCGCCAGTAAGTGACGCCTGCAGCAACACCAAACTCCATCTCGGTGGCTGTGCGCACTTTCTAATTTTTTCAGGGAATAGTGTAGTGCTTCACTGTCAAGTGTTAGCACACACTTAACCCGCCAGTAAGTGACGCCTACAGCAACACCAAACTCCATCTCGGTGGCTGTGCGCACTTTCTAATTTTTTCAGGGAATAGTGTAGTGCTTCACTGTCAAGTGTTAGCACACACTTAACCCGCCAGTAAGTGACGCCTACAGCAACACCAAACTCCATCTCGGTGGCTGTGCGCACTTTCTAATTTTTTCAGGGAATAGTGTAGTGCTTCACTGTCAAGTGTTAGCACACACTTAACCCGCCAGTAAGTGACGCCTGCAGCAACACCAAACTCCATCTCGGTGGCTGTGCGCACTTTCTAATTTTTTCAGGGAATAGTGTAGTGCTTCACTGTCAAGTGTTAGCACACACTTAACCCGCCAGTAAGTGACGCCTGCAGCAACACCAAACTCCATCTCGGTGGCTGTGCGCACTTTCTAATTTTTTCAGGGAATAGTGTAGTGCTTCACTGTCAAGTGTTAGCACACACTTAACCCGCCAGTAAGTGACGCCTGCAGCAACACCAAACTCCATCTCGGTGGCTGTGCGCACTTTCTAATTTTTTCAGGGAATAGTGTAGTGCTTCACTGTCAAGTGTTAGCACACACTTAACCCGCCAGTAAGTGACGCCTGCAGCAACACCAAACTCCATCTCGGTGGCTGTGCGCACTTTCTAATTTTTTCAGGGAATAGTGTAGTGCTTCACTGTCAAGTGTTAGCACACACTTAACCCGCCAGTAAGTGACGCCTGCAGCAACACCAAACTCCATCTCGGTGGCTGTGCGCACTTTCTAATTTTTTCAGGGAATAGTGTAGTGCTTCACTGTCAAGTGTTAGCACACACTTAACCCGCCAGTAAGTGACGCCTGCAGCAACACCAAACTCCATCTCGGTGGCTGTGCGCACTTTCTAATTTTTTCAGGGAATAGTGTAGTGCTTCACTGTCAAGTGTTAGCACACACTTAACCCGCCAGTAAGTGACGCCTGCAGCAACACCAAACTCCATCTCGGTGGCTGTGCGCACTTTCTAATTTTTTCAGGGAATAGTGTAGTGCTTCACTGTCAAGTGTTAGCACACACTTAACCCGCCAGTAAGTGACGCCTGCAGCAACACCAAACTCCATCTCGGTGGCTGTGCGCACTTTCTAATTTTTTCAGGGAATAGTGTAGTGCTTCACTGTCAAGTGTTAGCACACACTTAACCCGCCAGTAAGTGACGCCTGCAGCAACACCAAACTCCATCTCGGTGGCTGTGCGCACTTTCTAATTTTTTCAGGGAATAGTGTAGTGCTTCACTGTCAAGTGTTAGCACACACTTAACCCGCCAGTAAGTGACGCCTGCAGCAACACCAAACTCCATCTCGGTGGCTGTGCGCACTTTCAAATTTTTTCAGGGAATAGTGTAGTGCTTCACTGTCAAGTGTTAGCACACACTTAACCCGCCAGTAAGTGACGCCTGCAGCAACACCAAACTCCATCTCGGTGGCTGTGCGCACTTTCTAATTTTTTCAGGGAATAGTGTAGTGCTTCACTGTCAAGTGTTAGCACACACTTAACCCGCCAGTAAGTGACGCCTACAGCAACACCAAACTCCATCTCGGTGGCTGTGCGCACTTTCTAATTTTTTCAGGGAATAGTGTAGTGCTTCACTGTCAAGTGTTAGCACACACTTAACCCGCCAGTAAGTGACGCCTACAGCAACACCAAACTCCATCTCGGTGGCTGTGCGCACTTTCTAATTTTTTCAGGGAATAGTGTAGTGCTTCACTGTCAAGTGTTAGCACACACTTAACCCGCCAGTAAGTGACGCCTACAGCAACACCAAACTCCATCTCGGTGGCTGTGCGCACTTTCTAATTTTTTCAGGGAATAGTGTAGTGCTTCACTGTCAAGTGTTAGCACACACTTAACCCGCCAGTAAGTGACGCCTGCAGCAACACCAAACTCCATCTCGGTGGCTGTGCGCACTTTCTAATTTTTTCAGGGAATAGTGTAGTGCTTCACTGTCAAGTGTTAGCACACACTTAACCCGCCAGTAAGTGACGCCTGCAGCAACACCAAACTCCATCTCGGTGGCTGTGCGCACTTTCTAATTTTTTCAGGGAATAGTGTAGTGCTTCACTGTCAAGTGTTAGCACACACTTAACCCGCCAGTAAGTGACGCCTGCAGCAACACCAAACTCCATCTCGGTGGCTGTGCGCACTTTCTAATTTTTTCAGGGAATAGTGTAGTGCTTCACTGTCAAGTGTTAGCACACACTTAACCCGCCAGTAAGTGACGCCTGCAGCAACACCAAACTCCATCTCGGTGGCTGTGCGCACTTTCAAATTTTTTCAGGGAATAGTGTAGTGCTTCACTGTCAAGTGTTAGCACACACTTAACCCGCCAGTAAGTGACGCCTGCAGCAACACCAAACTCCATCTCGGTGGCTGTGCATTTGTCAACAATGTCCCAAAAACACCAAATTCCCAAAAACCAGTCTGCTAAGGGACAGGGACGAGGTCGGGGCCCTAGCAGTCGTGAACAACAAGGCACTGGTAGAAGTAGACAGACAAGGATTGATCGATCCACCTTCCTGCTGTCTAAATTTCCCAGTACTCAACCGAAACGTGTCTTGAGGCCGGAAGATCAAGACCAAATAACATCTTGGATGGCTGACAAGACATCAACCACGGGTTCTGGCAGCACACAATCATCCTTTACACCATATTCAAGTGCCGCTACTGACAACGCGGGGTCATCTAATCCACAAAATCTTCCTATTTCCTCAAGCCATCGCCAGACGGAGGAAAATTTAGACCGCGAACTTGGGCATTCGGAAGATTTATTTGGTTCTTATCAGCCATTCAGACAACCGGACCTTTCTTTGTCACTGCCTGAACAGATACTTGAACCAGACGTACATTCCATCTATGGACAAAGTTTGGATTCACCTCGTCCTGAAGAACGTCCCTTTCAACAAAGCCATAGGCCGTCTCAGGAGGTGGAGGATGATGATGATGATGAGACACACATCTCATCTGGCCAGCCTGACCAGTCACGTTATCCAGATGACTTTGAGGAGGAGGGGGTGGATGATGAGACCACTGATCCAACCTGGACACTTGACATGCAGAGCCAACAGAGCAGCCAGGAGGAGGAAAGTGGTTATGTACCACCGCCTAAAGCACCCAGGCTTACTCCTTTATCCCGAATCCAAGCTGTGACAACAGTAGCCCAAATTGTGTCAACTGTTGCACAAACTGTACCAACTGTTGCCCCAACTTTAAGAACAGTTGGCCAAAATGTGTCTACAGTTTGTGTTGGCCAGACTCATCCTTCAGTTCCTACACCACAACCTAAAGGACGAACATCCATTGTCTGGAAATTTTTCAAAGATAGCCCATCAGTACCAAATGTGGTTATATGTAACATCTGCTATGCCAGGCTGAGCAGAGGCCAGGGCAAAGTAAACTTGAGCACCAGCAGTATGCGAAAACACATGACTCTTAAGCACCCTAGTCAGTGGTTGGCCCATCAGGGTTCGACAGCAGGGCCTTCTGACCTCAACACCGTTATGCCACTTCAGAATCGTCCTTCACCATCTACTGTTCATGCAGCAGCTCCTACTCATACGATCTCACCACAAGCTGCATTAGACCAGAGATATGACAGTAGTCAAGTGACTTGTGAGTCTGCGCCAATTGTCCAGTTGTCTGTTCCACAGCTGTATGAGAGGCAGCGGAAACACCCATCCACACACCCTTTTTCTCGACAAATGACAGCGCAAATTTCTAAGCTGTTAGCTGTAGAAATGCTGCCATTTAGGCTTGTTGATACTGAGGCTTTTAGGGAGTTGTTGGCTGTGGCAGCACCACGATACACTGTCCCCAGTCGCAATTTTTTTTTCACGTACTGCCATACCCGCGCTACATCTGCACGTGGTTAACAACTTGAAGCGTGCACTGACAAATGCTGTGAGCGGAAAAGTTCACCTGACAACTGATACCTGGACAAGTACTTGTGGACAGGGCAGATACATATCCCTGACAGCTCACTGGATCAACCTTGTCGAGAGTGTCCCAAAGTGTAATAGTGGAATATCTGCGATCCTACCAACTCCACGAATAGCGGGCACAGCATCATTCCGGGTGTCCGCGGCCTCATATACTTCTACAACACAATGTGCGTCTTCAACTTCCTTGACCACTGCTGATTTGTCCGCCACATCACGTCAAAGTTGGGAGCTTTGCAGTACTGCATCAGCCAGGCGACAACAGGCTCTTCTTAAGCTCATCTGTCTAGGTGACACACCTCACACTGCAAACGAGCTGTGGAAAGGTGTTAAACAACAGACAGATGAGTGGCTGGCCCCACTGCAACTACAAGCAGGTCTTGTTGTCAGTGATAACGGACGAAACCTTGTTGCAGCAATAAAGCTCGGTAAACTTCAACACGTGCCTTGCATGGCTCACGTACTGAATCTTGTAGTTCAGAAATTCTTGAAAAATTACCCAGAGTTATCTGATCTACTAGAGAAGGTGCGTAGAAATTGCGGACATTTCCGACATTCATCAACGGCACTTGCAAGTCTATCTGCCCTTCAACAGCAATTTAATTTGCCCAAACACAGATTAATTTGCGACATGCCCACACGATGGAATTCTACATTCCATATGTTGGCTAGGTTCAATGAGCAGCAGAGGGCTATAGCGGAATATCAGCTGCAACATGCCCGTCACCCAGGAAGTAATACAAGACACATTGGTACGATGGAGTGGGTCTGGATCGCTGACCTTTGCGAGGTTCTAGAGAACTTCGATTACTGCACAAAACTGGTCAGCGGTGATGAGTCCATTATTAGTCTCACCATCCCATGCTGTGTTTGCTTAAAGATTCTCTCCTGAATCTTAAAACAGAATCATTGAGGGCACAGCAGAGGGCTATGGATCCACATTTTAACATCCAGGATCAGAGCCAGCAAAGCCAATTTCAGCCGGCAACATTGGCTGCAGAACAAAACAGTGATGAGGAAGATGAAGACGATTTATTTCTCCATGGTACTGAGGTGCACCCTGATGGAACTCCCAACCCCAGTTTTATGTCGGTACAGCATGGGTGGGCTGAAGAGCAGGAGGCGGAGACCGATTTTGAGACCATGATGCCTATTGTTCATCAGTCAGGTGACACAGAAGACATGAGTCTTTGTAGCCTAGCACACATGTCTGACTTCATGTCTCAATGTCTGTCCCAGGATCCACGCGTCATTAACATCTATGACAGCGACCTCTACTGGTTGTCAACATTCCTTGACCCACGCTACAAAGACAAGTTTCCATCGCTGCTGTTGCAGTCACCAAGGGGCTTAACGATGGATTATTTCAAAAGTGTGGTGGTTGACAATTTAATGTCAATTTCACCATCTGACTCCGCTATACCACGAACAAGCAGCTCTTTGCCACAGCAGCCTTTGGTTCGAACACAAACTGCCACATTGTCAAGAAGAGGTGGTGGTAAGATGTCCACCAACTGGGCGATGTTTAACAGACCTTCCAATCTGCAACGGATTGTGCCTACGGTCCCCTTGTCTAGGAGACAAACATTGTCAAACATGTTGAACGAGTATGTGTGTGACACTACCAGCTTCTTAACCGACCCCTCTGTACCCTTTAATTACTGGGTTTCCAAGCTTCACGCTTGGACTGAGCTGTCTTTGTATGCCTTGGAGTTGCTGGCCTGCCCAGCTGCTAGTGTGACATCAGAGCGTGTTTTTAGTGCCGCTGGGGGAATTGTCATGATAGAAGGTCACGGCTGACAACAGAAAATGCCGACAGACTCACTCTCATTAAGTTTAACAAGGACTGGATATCATCAAAGTTCTTAACCCCTTCAGACGACAGTACCCAAACCTAGAGGGACATTTTCAAATTTGTTACGTTTGGCTCATTTGCGGTTTAAACATTATGTCCTCTTCTGACACAAAGGATAAACAATGTCCCTCTGCTAAGAAGATTGGATAAATAATGTTCCTGCAACACTTGCTGCATGACAACAAAACTACACAATCAGTGTCAGTTAATGTTACTTTAATAATGCATGCACTTGTGATGTTTTTTGACCGTTGAATTATGTCAGACAATCCAAAACAGTCTCTTGGCTGAATTTTTTAAGGCAACAAGCCTATGCCTGCATTGTGGGCATTTCTCAAACTGAAATAAAACATATAGTTTGGCTCAAGTGCCTTGCATAAATTTTAAAATGTTGATCCCGCCCCTTGGGCTAATTTTTTGAGGCAACAAGCCTATACCTGCATCGAATACGTTGCTTGTACTATGCTCTCAGGACAAGCAAATAGTATGGGCCACGCGCCCTCCTCAACTTCAAAAAAGAGTTGATCTCGCCCCTTGGGCTAATTTTTGAGGGCAACAAGCCTATACCTGCATCGAATACGTTGCTTGTACTATGCTCTCAGGACAAGCAAATAGTATGGGCCACACGCCCTCCTCAACTTCAAAAAGAGTTGATCTCGCCCCTTGGGCTAATTTTTTGAGGCTACAAGCCTATACCTGCATCGAATACGTTGCTTGTACTATGCTCTCAGGACAAGCAAATAGTATGGGCCACGCGCCCTCCTCAACTTCAAAATAGAGTTGATCCCGCCCCTTGGGGCTAATTTTTTGAGGCAACAAGCCTATACCTGCATCGAATACGTTGCTTGTACTATGCTCTCAGGACAAGCAAATAGTATGGGCCACGCGCCCTCCTCAACTTCAAAAAAGAGTTGATCTGCCCCTTGGGCTAATTTTTTGAGGCAACAAGCCTATACCTGCATCGAATACGTTGCTTGTACTATGCTTCAGGACAAGCAAATAGTATGGGCCACGCGCCCTCCTCAACTTCAAAAAAGAGTTGATCTCGCCCCTTGGGCTAATTTTTTGAGGCTACAAGCCTATACCTGCATCGAATACGTTGCTTGTACTTTTGCTCTCAGGACAAGCAAATAGTTATGGTGCCACGCGCCCTCCTCAACTTCAAAATAGAGTGTTTCCGCCCCTTGGGCTAATTTTTTGAGGCAACAAGCCTATACCTGCATCGAATACGTTGCTTGTACTATGCTCTCAGGACAAGCAAATAGTATGGGCCACGCGCCCTCCTCAACTTCAAAATAGAGTTGATCTCGCCCCTTGGGCTAATTTTTGGAGGCAACAAGCCTATACCTGCATCGAATACGTTGCTTGTACTATGCTCTCAGGACAAGCAAATAGTATGGGCCACGCGCCCTCCTCAACTTCAAAATAGAGTTGATCCCGCCCCTTGGGCTAATTTTTTGAGGCAACAAGCCTATACCTGCATCGAATACGTTGCTTGTACTATGCTCTCAGGACAAGCAAATAGTATGGGCCACGCGCCCTCCTCAACTTCAAAATAGAGTTGATCTCGCCCCTTGGGCTAATTTTTGGAGGCAACAAGCCTATACCTGCATCGAATACGTTGCTTGTACTATGCTCTCAGGACAAGCAAATAGTATGGGCCACGCGCCCTCCTCAACTTCAAAATAGAGTTGATCTCGCCCCTTGGGCTAATTTTTTGAGGCAACAAGCCTATACCTGCATCGAATACGTTGCTTGTACTATGCTCTCAGGACAAGCAAATAGTATGGGCCACGCGCCCTCCTCAACTTCAAAATAGAGTTGATCTCGCCCCTTGGGCTAATTTTTTGAGGCAACAAGCCTATACCTGCATCAAATACGTTGCTTGTACTATGCTCTCAGGACAAGCAAATAGTATGGGCCACGCGCCCTCCTCAACTTCAAAATAGAGTTGATCTCGCCCCTTGGGGTAATTTTTTGAGGCAACAAGCCTATACCTGCATCGAATACGTTGCTTGTACTATGCTCTCAGGACAAGCAAATAGTATGGGCCACGCGCCCTCCTCAACTTCAAAATAGAGTTGATCTCGCCCCTTGGGGTAATTTTTAGAGGCAACAAGCCTATACCTGCATCGAATACGTTGCTTGTACTATGCTCTCAGGACAAGGAAATAGTATGGGCCACGCGCCCTCCTCAACTTCAAATAGAGTTGATCTCGCCCCTTGGGGTAATTTTTAGAGGCAACAAGCCTATACCTGCATCGAATACGTTGCTTGTACTATGCTCTTCAGGACAAAGAAATAGTATGGGCCACGCGCCCTCCTCAACTTCAAAATAGAGTTGATCTCGCCCCTTGGGCTAATTTTTTGTGGCAACAGGCCTATGCCTGCATCGAAAACGTGGCTTGTACTAAGATCCTGCTGGAGCATGGCGAAGGGTCCCACTGTACGCTACGGAGATAACGCGTAGACGCGCTCTGTTGCAAGTAGACGTCCCAGCCTATCGCATCTATGTTCCCAGTGTTGTTGCCTATACCGAGTCATTAAGTAACCCCCCCACAAACACAGGCACTATTTATTTGTCAGCAACATTTGTATGTGCAGTCATGATTTTCCACATAATAACCAAGGTGCCTTCATGCGCCATGCGGGCCGTAAAGTACTTGCTAATGATGATCACTTTAAGCCCACCCACAAAAAAAACCTACACATCCATTCCCTGAAAAAAGACAGACACAAAGCAGTTTTTGTCAACTGGGTATTATTTCGCCATAATGGCAAAGATGTCATATTTTTTTTTTTTTTTTTTTTGGGGTTTAAACTTTGTAAAAACAAATAATAACATAACAAAGAAATTGTGCAATGCACAGGAAACAAAAAATAAAAAAAAAAAAAAAAGGGGTCTACAGCTGGTGGTAGGTTGCCGCATCCTCCGGCCTTGGCTGTAACGTGGCACCATCACCCTGCTCGTTGAGTAGGTCCAGGGCCCCATGCAGTACCTCACCCAGTGGTTGGAAGCCTGTAGGCTGGGGCATCTGGGCCGGTTGGCCTTGGCTTGGTAGGCCCCTGATTCTGGGACACCACCTCTGGGTCGCAACATACCTGTCCCGGGGGTGTGGCCCTGTCCAGGATTGTTTGATCTGCTGAGCCGCCACTCCTCCAAAAAATCAAACACCTGCCCAGGAT